>SNQJ01S0030658.1:92048-122515 GCA_010110895.2 Picea sitchensis | reverse complement strand
TTATTTCATTTTTAATTATTTTTTATTTCATTGTATTGTATTTCATTTTAAATTATTTTTAATTTCAAAAAAGGGGGAAATTAGAGACAATTATGCTACAATTTGTGGGTCCCACGCCTCATGGGTTTTGATTTAGACTATCCATAGGGGTTAATCTATCTAATCAGCGAAGTGTTTAACCCTTTTATGAATGTGGGATGTCTTTTGTAGGATGAAGATCAATGGTCCAGATTCACTGACAGGCTTGATCAATTACTATCGAGTGACAATTTTCAAAAAGTCATAACTTTTTCTACAAGCGTCAGAATGAGGCTCGTGATACCTCATTGGAAAGGTATCAGAAATAGGAAAAAAGGAACACAACGGTATAGGTATTCGGTCTAGGAAGGTGACAGAAGATAACAAAAAACGTAGAAAACAAACACCCACGAATTTGGGGGGAAAATTGGCCATACCAACTTCAGGAAGCCATATCTAGAGCTACAAGCAACAAAATCAGGCCCAAGAGGGATCGATGGAAAGATAGAGGAGAGAAGAATAGGCTAGGATAGCAAGTGATGGAAGATTGAGAGAATAAATGGCCTAAAAATTCAAAACAAAGGTGGAACCTGAATTCAGATTAAAAACTAGATATGCTAACTTCAAATCATCATATCTTAAGATGTAAGAAACAAAATCGAGCTAGCAATAGCTCAATGAAAATATAAGAAAAGGGAGAAGAATACAAAATGATATTGTTCAATAGACCAAAGCTAGAAACACCCAGAAATTTCACAGAAACAAATTATAACATCAATGGACAGAGTGAATGATTGTTTTAAAATTAATATCATTTGCAAACTACCCGTGTGAAAATGATCACTCATGAGTCTATTAATATTCCATTTGTAACTCCCGCATATTTTTTTTTCAAAATGTAAAAAATAAATTGGGGGAAAATGAAATGAACAACTAGGAGAACTCAAGAGTCTCTCTTGTCTTATAAAAAGAGAACGGATAGGATAAAATAGGAATTTTTCCCTTTGTAACAAAGGATGGTACTATTACTTTTGAGTAATAAAGAGCAGGAGGCATTTCAGAAATCGATGATGTTGATGGATGTATTGGAGGCTATTCTTGATGCATTTATCTTATAGCTGAGTAGATAAGACTTTGTTGTTTGAACTATTTATGCACTCTATTCTGTTTTCTTGTGCTCTCACATGTTTCTTTACGGGTACATAAATGATGTTATAGATGTATTGTGCAACTATTTGTCTGTATATATGTAGCATTGTTTTTTCATTTACCATTTCAATACATGAACTATTTATGGTTCCAATGGTGTTATCTTTTGTTGTACTCATCCTTTTAGTTATGCTCTCAGGATAGGTTAGTATTAGTTAGGATTATATCAGTTTATTTGCAGTTAGATTAGCCTTAGGATTATTTAGAACTCTTTGGGGGGAAGTCCATTGTCTTTCCCATTTTTCTTGTTTCAATTTTGAGCAGCAGTGAGGCCCATATACTCGCGGAAAATTCACCAAACAATATTAGGTCTGATTGGGACCTGTCATCGGGTGTTATCCCTCATCTGCTTGACATTTCATTCAGACCTGTCAATAGATTGGTAGGACTGGAAGGTAGTCAAAGGTAAGTGGCCTTCAATCCACACTTCCAAGGTGAAAGATAAACAAGCTAGGAAAATCCTAGGTTTCACTTTTCTCTAGTTTGATAATTAAGGCTCTACTATCAAAGAGAGGGATATCCAAAATGATCAAACGACTAACCAAATATGATAACACTAAAGAGCTTAAGCTGAACTAGGAAATCACCTTCTCGGTCCAACATATAGGAGCTCACTATAGAGCACAAATGGAAGAAATCATTGATAAGCATAATGAATGTAAGATGGGGTGAAAAGCATTCTTAGAGGGAAATTCCATCCATAGGCATGTATAGAACACATCAAAGCAAAGGATCCATTGAAAACACGTGGATAGAGAGCTCAGTATACAATAAATAAAATCTCAAGAATCGAACCTCCTATGTGCTATGGATGGGCCACAACACCTTTGCCGAACTTCACAACACAATTATCAATGTGGGTGGGGTGGGTATCAATTATCCCAAGGTACTTCTCTCCTTTTATGGAGGATCCATGCGGCTCTACTTTATAATCCTTACATGGTGGTTGCTTCCTCTCTTCCTCAATGGATTAATGGGTGCGGTATCATAATCTTATCATCATATGTGTATTATGTATGAATCTAGTCCCTTACCGACCGAGACATTGTGTGCTACTTACATTGGCATAAATGAAAGGAAATTGCCATCCATCTACCCATATTTACTATAGGATTATTACCTAGAAGTGGAATTTACACTCAAACTATTGGTATCCTTATCCATCAAATCCACTATAATCCAACTTAAACCTTAATCTATCAAGTATATCTAATCCAAGTCACTCTTTCACCTATCCAATTTTGTTGTTACCCATCATCTATTGCAAAGCCTAAGACAAAACCTCCTACCCACTAGTGCATTTGAAAATTGATACAATAGACAGATCGATCCAATCATGAAAAACATGTGAAAGGTATGGGGGCATAGAGAAAAATTTACTTGGAGGCATAGGTCGAATGTGACATGGAGGTGACTATATCATTTAATCTCTTGGAGAGATAGATATTGGTTCGTACATGGAATATCAAGCATTACTTATTTACACTACAAAACTCACCAGTCATTAGATTATGGAAGTTTGATTATAAGAAAGAGTGAGTGGAGCCATGCTATTACATGTGCTTTTTGGCAGTCTTCTCGTTGTTCATGGATGGATTCATCGATATTGGTGGAAATAGGTATGCATGCTTCAATGTACCAGTCTAGGTTGGTCGTTTCATTTCATTGCTAGTGAATCATTACTATATGAACATATGAGTAATTATGACAAGGCGTTGCCCTTAGTTGGGTAAGGGGGGAATAACTTAACTAGTTTGGTTATTTCCTCATCATTCATGGTACTACGAACCTATCAGTCATTAGAACATGGATCTCCCTAATCGTAGTATTACAATAACAACATCAAATCAATGAAGACACATTGGGTATCATCCACCACCCCTTACTCCAATTTGATCATTTAGTTCAAAGATAATCTAACATTGATGCATATCAAGAGGCTCAGATACTCATGAATGGGGCCAAATGATTATGGTTTAGGCTTAGATATGAATGAAATGAATGGTTGGGGCTTATCGAGGCTTTGATACAAATAGATGAGGTGAATGAGAAAAGATGAAATATGCAGTGATGGGTTCTTATGATTGATAGAGATGATACACAATAGTAAATATACAAGGATACCAACCTTAGGAATCAAGAGTGCAAGAGGAACAACATGAACACACTGGGAAATCCAATAATGACAACTTCCTGAACTCCTAACATAGATCGAAGTTTGGAAAACTTCACTTCTGTAAGAGACTTTGTGAAAATGTCTACAACTTGATCTTCTGTAGGACAAAAGAGAACTTCAATAACTTGATCATGAACGGTCTTTCTGATGAAGTGCATGTGGAGATCGATGTGTTTGATACGTTGATGTTGAACTGGGTATTTGGCGAGCTTGATGGCATTCTGATTGTCACACCAAAGGCTGGTCAGATGTTGTTGCTGGAATCCAAACTCTGTAAGGATCTATCGAAGCCACAAGTCTTGTTGACTTACATTTACTGTTTCTCGGTACTCTTCTTCTGCTAAAGAAAGTGCAATATCCTATTGTTTCTTACAGGCCCAAGTGACAAGTCGTGAACCAAGGTTGAAAACATAACCTGTAGTAGAATTCCAATCATCAGGGTCGTTGGACCAATCTGAATCAATGAAACCAACCAATAAAGGAGTCCCCCTTGAACTATAATGTATCCCAAACTGAAATGTACCACGGACATAGTGAAGTTTCATTTTAGCTGCTTTCCAATGGATTTCATGGGGTGTTTGCATATAACGGGAAAAAAGACAAATAGCAAAGGAAAGATCAGGACGGGTATGAGTGAAGTATAAGAGGCTACCAACTAACTAACGGTACAGGGTGGCATCAACTTTGGGAGAAGTACAAGTGGCAGTAAGCTTGACTCCAGACTAGAAGGGAGATGCAGTTGGTTTACAATCATCCATGTGAAAGCGACGAAGAAGGTCACAAGCATACTTAGACTGGGAAAGAAAAATTCCTTCATTGGTTTGCAAAACTTGGAGCCCAAAGAAGTAATGCAAAAAACCTAAGTCTTTCATTTCAAATTTCTTCTTAAGGTTGTTTTTCACATGGTTTAAAAGTTTTGAGTCACTACCAGTAAGGATAAGGTCATCAACATAAAGGACAAGGATTATGAGATGGCTTCCTACTTTCTTGGTATAGACATTAGGATCAGAATGGAATCTAGAGAATCCAGTGGTAATAAGAAAGGTGTCCATTTTGTCATACCAAGCTCGGGGAGCTTGCTTGAGACCATAAAGAGATTTCTTAAGGCGATAAACAAGGCTAGAGTCATTCTGGACATAGCGAGGAGGTTGTTCCATGTAGATTTATTCTTGAAAATATCCATGCAAGAAGGTCGATTTAACATCCATCTGATGGACCTCCCATTTATGTGAGGAAACAAGGGCAAGAACAAGGCAGATGGAATTTTTTTTGGCTAAAGGGAAAAGGTTTCATGATAGTCAATTCCTTCAACTTGGGAAAATCCTTTGGCAACTAAATGAGCCTTGTATCTTTCAACACTTCCATCTAATGAATACTTAGTTCTATAGACCCATTTACATCTGACAAGTTTTATTCCTTTTGGAAGAGGTACAAGATCCCAAGTATCGTTTTCCATTAAAGAATGATACTCTTCATTCATTGATGTATCCCAATCTGGATGACCTGAAGCTTCTGCAAATGTCACTAGATCATGAGTTTCTGAAACTTGAGCCAAAAGAGAAGAGGCTCGCTGGAACTGTGAACATGTCCGACGTTGATCTGAAGGATCACCGACAAGATCACCAGTTGCTTCTCGTGTTGAACGGACCCATCTAGGAAGCAGTGGAACTGGTGTTGGTTCAGGTTCAAAGGACTCATCTAGAGGAGGGTGAGCAGGCAGAGGTGGATTTTCATCCTCACTGTCATCATCTGAAGAAGAAACCAGATCAGAAGAAGGCACAAATGCCGAATATGGCTCGTAGGCCGAAGAAGGCACAACCGTTGAACTAGGCTCACAAGCCAAAGAAGGCACAAACGTCGAATTAGGCTCGCATGCCAAGATATTTTCATCAAATTTAACATCTCTTCTAATAATAATTTCGTTACAATGTGATTGAAGAAGTCTGTAACCTTTGACATCTTTAGAATAACCAACAAATATACACTTCTCACTTTTAGGCTGCAATGCTTTCCCATGCCATAGTGCCAAATACACGGAAGTGACTTACATCTGGTTTAAATTTAGTCCAAGCTTCTTCCAGTGTTATATTTTTAAGAGCCTTTGTGGGAGTGTGATTTAATATGTAATTTTCACAGTTGATGGCTTCCGCCCAATACTTTAGACTTAATCCCTTAGATTGGATCATACAATTAGCCATTTCTTTTAATGTGCCATTCTTTCTCTCAACAACATCATTTTGTTGTGGTGTATATGGAACAGTGTGTTGCATTTGGATTCCCCATGTAGTGCAGTAATTTGTAAAATGATTGTTCACATATCCGCCTCCATTATCTGTTCTTAGCCTTTGAATTTGATGTCCAGATTACTTTTCTACAAGGGCCTTGTAGGCCAAAAACTTGACAAAAAATTCGCTCTTAAGTTTTAAGAAGTAAACCCAAGTACGTTTGGAAAAGTCATCAATGAAAGTTAAGAAATGCTTGCACCCATAAAAATAAGGAGAATAAAGTGGACCACACAAATCACTATGAACAAGCTGCAAAGGCCCCGAGGCATTCCAAGAGGCACGTTTTTCAAAACTATCCCGATGATGTTTGTCGAGAACACAACCGGAAAAAACACCATCTCTGCATGAAACAAGAGGAAGACTAGTCACCATCTATTGATTACATAGTTTCTGCAATGAGCGATAGTTTAGATGACCAAACCGCCCATGCCAAAGTTTGCTCAAGTCATCGCTATGAGCAACAAAAACTGATGAAAAAGATGATGACCCAAAGTTGTCAAACTTGTACAACCTAGTAATATCATCATTAATTCCAGTTGCAAGAACATGATTAGGATCTTTTAGATCCTTGATTACAACTTGGTGAGGTGAAAACTCTACGGTTTTACCTTCACCTGAATGAGTGATTTGATATNAGTCCAAGCTTCTTCCAGTGTTATATTTTTAAGAGCCTTTGTGGGAGTGTGATTTAATATGTAATTTTCACAGTTGATGGCTTCCGCCCAATACTTTAGACTTAATCCCTTAGATTGGATCATACAATTAGCCATTTCTTTTAATGTGCCATTCTTTCTCTCAACAACATCATTTTGTTGTGGTGTATATGGAACAGTGTGTTGCATTTGGATTCCCCATGTAGTGCAGTAATTTGTAAAATGATTGTTCACATATCCGCCTCCATTATCTGTTCTTAGCCTTTGAATTTGATGTCCAGATTACTTTTCTACAAGGGCCTTGTAGGCCAAAAACTTGACAAAAAATTCGCTCTTAAGTTTTAAGAAGTAAACCCAAGTACGTTTGGAAAAGTCATCAATGAAAGTTAAGAAATGCTTGCACCCATAAAAATAAGGAGAATAAAGTGGACCACACAAATCACTATGAACAAGCTGCAAAGGCCCCGAGGCATTCCAAGAGGCACGTTTTTCAAAACTATCCCGATGATGTTTGTCGAGAACACAACCGGAAAAAACACCATCTCTGCATGAAACAAGAGGAAGACTAGTCACCATCTATTGATTACATAGTTTCTGCAATGAGCGATAGTTTAGATGACCAAACCGCCCATGCCAAAGTTTGCTCAAGTCATCGCTATGAGCAACAAAAACTGATGAAAAAGATGATGACCCAAAGTTGTCAAACTTGTACAACCTAGTAATATCATCATTAATTCCAGTTGCAAGAACATGATTAGGATCTTTTAGATCCTTGATTACAACTTGGTGAGGTGAAAACTCTACGGTTTTACCTTCACCTGAATGAGTGATTTGATATACTGATAGAAGGTTACAAGAAAAACTTGGAACACATAATACATCATTGAAATAGCCATTTTCTACTTGTCTTGTTCCAGACCCTTCAACACTAAGAGATCTATCATCACCATCAAATATTTTCTTGGTGTTGCATTCATTTAGAGTAGAAAATATGTCTCTATCCTTAGCGATATGATAAGATTCTCTAGAATCAATAAGCTACTTATCAGAAGTAGAAGTAGAAGGTGTATTGAAGGAGAAACCAGAAGCAGAAATTGCATGTCCATGAGAAGAAGAAGAAGAAGAAGTAGGATCAATACTGATGTTGTGCTTCTTCATCACTGCTTCTAAAGCTTCCATCTTATTGAAACACTTGGACTCATCATGACCATCTTTATCACAAAAGTTGGAATGTCTGTCGGTCTTCTTATTTTTTTATTTTTCTCATTTGTCTCCATTCGAAGAAAAAGTTGTTTGAGTGGGTTTGGGACCCTTATATTGCTTGTTGTTGTTGCGAGGATGTTGCTTCTTGGGATTCTTGGGTTTATCTTTATGCTGGGCAACTAAGGCTTTGTTGGAGGTACCTGTAGTGTTGATCACTCCAAGTTGTACAAGCTTATCTTCCTCTCTAATCAAAGCAACACAAAATGACTTAAGAGTGGGTTTTTCATAAACTTTCCCTAGAGTATCTCTCATGGAATAAAAGGTAGATACAAACATAGAATATGCACTACCTAGCTTAGAAAGAATAAGATATATGCATCACTCTTCCTCCATTTTTATCTTACATTCTTCACATAAAATTATGAGTATTTTAAACCTAGATATATAGACTCCAAGGCAAGAAAAATCACTTGGACTCAAGGTCAGTACTTGATTTTCTAATTAGTGTGCTCGAATAATATTGAGTTTACCAAACATAGATTCAATCTTGTCCCAAGCTTCTTCCAGGTCATCAATTTCTTGGCGGTGGTATCTTAAATCAGGAGAGATGGACATTCTGATTAGTCCACGTGCTTCATCACTCCTATTAGCCTATTTGGATTTCTTATCATCATCAGTGGGTTCTTTTTCCTTTCCCATGGTAATCCAGTAAAATTCTTTACTTCTTAATAAATCTTCCATATGAGATTTCCATTGGAAGTAGTTGGTGCTGGTAAGCAAAATATTACTTGTAGAATCCATATTAAATATGTAGATAATATGGATTTAAAAACTAAAATTGATGATCTAGATGGAAAGAGATTGAAAAGTTATGTGGTTTAAAAAAAAACAACATTGAAAACAGACTTTGGATTTGAGAGTTATGCCATTTAAAAAAAAAGGCATAAACAGTAACCAAATGATCACGTGATAGTGTAAGTTGCTTTATGAAGTGACCCACTTTTATAAAGAGAAGTGGGGATCACTTTTACAATGAAGTTACTTTATAATAGAAAAGTTGCATGCAAAATAAATTACTCTAAAATAAAATATTAAAGCTACTTATAGTGATTCACTTTTATACTTGAAGTGAAATACACTTTACAATTTTAGCATGAACTTTTTCAAAAAAGGTAACAAAAGAGAGACTTGAACCCAAGACATCTTACTTAATAAGGCAACTTTTAACCAAATGGTCTAGAAAAAAATATTGTAATGTTCAGAAGGAGGATTGACGGTGTTGTTGTTGTTGTTGTTGGCCTTGGAGAGTGTGCTTAAAAAAAAGTCTTTTCACACAAGAAAAAAATTTCACTTCTCGATGACAACAAGGGTTAGATCTCGGTTAGCTTACCCGAAAGATGCACCTTTTCCTATATGTTTATGATTTTACGAGATCGCACAGGGAGCAGGGAAAATAGCATACGCAGATCTAAAAGAGTAGCAACCCTAAAACAAATAATATCAAACCAAAATAAAACTTTGCAGAAATTTAAAAAATGTGTATTCAGGCTTTAGACCTTTGGATCTTACTGTAATGGTCGTATCTTGGGTAAACAAAAACCTTTTTGAGTGAAATGAAAAATGTTCCTGACTGAAACAAGTGCTTCGGATCCAATGGAACATTTCTCTCAGCCCAGAAATGTATGAAAATGATAGAAAATGGAGATGAGGCAACTCAGCTTCACGATCTCGATCTACAACATGAGCGGGTCTTCAAACATGCTCTGATACCATGTTTGACAACACAGGTATTCCAACAGAGGATGAACACCTTCAGTAACGACTCACATAACCAGATCAAACATCAGGACACCAATGTTTTCACGTGGTAAAACCCCTACAAGGAAACATCCACGGCCCCAGCCAACGCGGCCACTTGGAGTAGTTTATTAATGCAAAGAAAAATATTACAGAGAGATTTTACAAGAGAGTTTCTCACAATCAATCATTGACAAATGACCCTCCATGCTCTTTAAATAGAGATCATGGACCAATCGAGTGTTAAGCCACGAATCAATGGTCGTTAAGATCGAGGAGAGTATGAACCGTCGGATCACTCTATGTCGGGAACATATCGACCGTCGTATTTCCTAACTACAAATGAATACTAATGCATACTAAAAAAACACACTAAGAAACACACTTTTATCTAACGACACATTAGACCAAGTAGATATTAATTAACTCCCAAGTGTCTAAATATCCTAACAAATTCTTAGATGGAAACACTCCTAGGGGGAAAAGGTCCCTTGATTCTTGGAATTATCCTTGCCTTAATGGGTTTGACATATTTGATGCTACACACATTCTTAATCATAAGAATTAGATCAAAAAGACACTATTCACATAAAATTCCACCTCAAAAAATTATTCATTAGAAATTCTACAAAAATATTGATGACTTACTATTAAATATGATAAAAAAGGCAAATAATAGTTATATCGTTGTGAAAAATATGTCTATGATGAGCCTTTAAGATAGGAAACATTTAGGCTCATAATCACCCCCAACAGAAACTTTT
This sequence comes from Picea sitchensis, assembly GCA_010110895.2. Taxonomy (NCBI): domain Eukaryota; kingdom Viridiplantae; phylum Streptophyta; class Pinopsida; order Pinales; family Pinaceae; genus Picea; species Picea sitchensis. Next base: position 112,410 of record SNQJ01S0030658.1, on the reverse strand, counting down.
CACACCCTCATGCAACAAAACTCTTCTCTTATGTTCTTACTATTGTTTTTTTTTCCCACTAGGTACCTCCCCACTACTAGGTTGTAGTTTTGTTTCTTGATGTTTCTTCCCAGCATTTTGTTGTTGTCTATTAATATGATGTATTTTTGTTCCTTCTTCATGTCCCATGCCACATATATTATGATGGACTACTGCTCATGATACCCTTTGATTTTCACTATCTCAAGCCACTCCTCTTCTTCCTTTTCCTTGTTGAGGTTAGACACCGGTGCTTCAGGAAGAAGTAGAGGGGGCTTCATCCTTAGTCCAATCCAATTTGTTCTCATCTTCCTTAATGCCTCTTGTACCAAGGTGTTCTCATAAGAGAAACCTGTAGAGCATTGGGAGAATGAGGTTCTCTAATCTGCAAGTTGTGAGGTAAGGAGTGCCACCTCCCATGGCAAGCTTTTGTTGCCTCTTCTCCCAAAAGTCTCAATGAATCATCTAAATGGGTCATTGCCTCTCTCTATTTTGTTGTCCAAATTGGGGTTGTTTCTTTGTCTAAGGAGAGGTTGTGATGGATTTCTATGATATCCCCTAGTCTATCTACTTCAACTATGATCCACAAAGGGCTCTGAACTTCATCTTCCTTATACTTCTTTAACTCTTATGCCCTCATCTCTTCATGTCTTAACCAGTATGAAAATGCCATCATCTGGACTTCCCCTACATATGTATTTGTGTTCTATTTGTATGGGTGTGGGAGGATGATGTTGTGTAAGAAAAACTCACACATTCTTTCCTTGTCCTCCATGCTACAATCCTTTTTAGGAATCCAAGAAATTTTTGGATGTGTCAAGGTTGAAATTTACTAGTTGAGCCAAATTTTCAATATGATTTGTGTGTCATTGTTGCTTGAGGAACAATGCATATACTCTAGTAGGTTTCCAGAACTCCAACATTTCCAAAGACACCTTGGCTATTGTATTTATTTTATCTTCCATGACTTCTATATTTTCATTCCTTTCATCCAATTCTATCTTTGCTTCATCCAATTTATGTTTCAGTTTTTGGTTTTCTACCTTCAATTTCTGAATATATTGAATTTTCTACATTGTCAAGATATTGAATTTTTCTTGCAGGTTTTGAAGTTGCTTCTCCAATTCTTGAGAGGATTCTTGAATGGATTCTTCTTTCTTCTCTAATTCCAGCAAGAGGATTCTTGAGGGGATTCTTCTTTCTTCTTTAATTCCAATTCTTTCTTCTCTAATTCCAGCAATGTGGCATAAGGGATTTTTTTCTACTAGAGTCTTAGTTTCTAAGAGGTCCCCTCAATTGGTAGTGGCTTCTCTTCTATGAATGTTGTCTCTCCTTAGGGATCCTTCCCCTTATATTATTTTGATCCCTCCAGGATAGGGGAGTCTTTCAATTCTTCAAATTGGGTTGTAGTGGAGAGTGGTGTGGTTATCTTTAGGTTACCCTTCTTTTGACTCTTTCTAACTCTTTTATACCTTCTCCTTCTAGGTTGAATAAATTCAACACTTTTTATTTTTAGTGGGCTGAAAGAGGGGGTTCTTAATGTTGGTAAAGTATTGTCCACCTCTTTGTCTTCCTCCTCTAGATTATGCTTCTTCTTATTTTGTTTTTAGGGCTTAGGTATGGTTATCTTCTTAGGTTTATCATCCCTCTTGTTTTCTTCTTCACTCATCTCTGCCTGAACTTCTAAAAATACATGTTGATCCATATCCACAAAATATGCCCATAAAAATTCCATGTTTTAGAATTATTAGGGAATCTGACACTATCATTTCGATAAGCCAATGGCATGCCAAGAACTCTTTCTTTCCCTTTTTCACCTTTGTGCTCATTTCCTTCAGTGATTGTAGGAGAAAATAAGGCAGGCCCAAGCTTCTGTTTGGTTCTTGGTTGGGAAAATGTATGAGTTGATGGAGAATCTTGGAGTAATAAGAATATTCAACACTCATTCTTTCTTCACAGGTGGCATATTTAATTATATGGTAGGCCACTTCTAGCCAAGGATGGGGGAAACTTTTTCTCTTTATACCATTCTTATCTTCTTGAGGTTTTTCATTTGGATGAAAGAATTCCTTTTTGGAATTGATAGCCTCTTGTATTTCCTCTTTGTCCCAAGGAAGACCCATGGGTAAGCTAGACACCTTGCAAATAGATGCTTCATTAAACTTTATCACCAACCCTCTCACTATTGATACATACTCCTATTCTTGGATGTTCTGAAAGTTCAGTGCAAACTCCATGGAAAATTCATCATCAAAACCCCTAATCCTTTCAAAGTATCCTAACCAGTTGCTCCTCTGAAAAATTTCCAAAATTTATGGGTTGTCATAGATTCTTGATGGTTCAGTTGGTTCTCTTTTGTTAAATCCTACCCCCATGGTTCCTCTAAATGGCTACTTACTGATGTATATAAGTTAAATGCACAAGGACTATTCCAAGAGAGAAGAGTTTTTAAAAGAAAAGTTTGGTTTTCACTTTTTTGTAGGAGGCACTATNAAAAAAAAAAAAAAAAAAAAATGAAAGTTCAAGGCTTTGTTCTCTTTAGGAATCTTTTGAGTTAGGGATTTGCAACAAAAATTTACTAGAAAATTATGGCTTCCTCAAGGTATCGATCAATGTCAAGGGTATGAGGATTATTTTCAAGGTGTTCCTACAAGAACTGTGCAAATTGGTTTCTACACAAACTATGTAGACTGGTTTCTATAGGATTACAGACCTCTGCTCACAGAAACCATGTAAACCTAGGAAAATGATTTTCAACCATATGGATTTTGAAAACACAAAATTCTAACAACAAAAAGGAAAAAATTTTGCAAGGAGGGTTTCGATGGCACCTTCATATAGAAACCCTGTTTCTCTAGATGTGAACTGTGGTTTCTGGCAGAATGTTTTCCTATCCTGACCTACTAACTCGTACCCTGATGTAAGGTACCAGATCTATTAAAATAGCTAAAAACATAAATATTGTAGAGAATAACATCGGAACAACAGAATAGATGAAACACAACACCAAAATAATACCTTTATTGATAGGAAACAATGTTCACTTGCCTCTTCAAGGGGGCAAACTCAACAGAGAAGAGCTATGTTACAATAATTCTTCAAGACAAAACTTCTCATAACCTCTACTCCTATTTATACTAAACCTATATATCCAAAAGAACAATCTAGAGGAAGACCCTTCTATAAGAGGAAGCTTTTGTTAGGTATTATTAGGGGGTTAGGGACCTAACATCCATAACCCCTCACATAGGTGGAATAATATATTTCCATGTAATAAAGGCCAATATTAATAAGTTCTAGAAATAAGGAAGAATCATTCAAATGTAATAAGACCTAATAGAAGCTTTCGCTTCTAGAAGGATCTTCCTCTAGATTGTTCTTTTGGATATATAGATTTAGTATAAATAGGAGTAGAGGGTATGATAAGTTTTGTCTTGGAGAATTATTGTAATAAAGCTATGCTCTACTGGAGGTTGCCCCATCGAAGAGGCAAGTGAACATTGTTTCCCATAAATAAAGGTATTATTTTGGTGTTGTGTTTCATCTATTGTGTTGTTCTGCTGTTATTCTCTACAATACTTATGTTTTCAGCTATTTTAATAGATCTGGTACCTTACACCTGATATCCTCTCACTACTATGAGATTTTCTTATGGTTTGAAACAATTTTATATGGTTCCCAAATCGCTCACTTACTCTCAACAATTTGAAATGGTGCCCAAATCGCCCACTTACTCTCACTTATGCCCAAAATTTTTGGTTTGAAATATTGTCTTGTCCCAGATGTCGATATGATGGCTAAGGTACTCATAAATTTATGTTGTTGTGAAAATTTAGTTTTTTTGAATGATCCTTCACTTGACCGATGTTTCAGTCACCTTCTCCCACAAATTATGCCTCCCCGACGTGACGACTGATATTGTCCTCATTCTCATCAGCCATGATATAAATTTATATAATTTGACCATATAAATGTAAATTTTTTGAACCTACACAGAATAGATCTAGCTAGCAAATGACATACACAGTTTGCAGAGAAAATATGAGAAAAGAGAAGCAGGAGAGAAAAAATGGAAGAATTCTCATTAACCAAAAAAATGAATGATAATTTACACATTATATACTCTGTATAACTCAACTAATGTGCACTAGAGGAGATGCCAATGTGCCATATTGGTGGTATAGTGTGATCTGGACACACACTGACATTTACGAGAGTAAACTGCCACCTAGTCTAGTCTCTTGGGAAGTTACGGGAGTTCACTGCCACCTATTTTGAGTTAACTAGTTTCTCAATCTTCAATTAACTAACTGAAACAAAGTGAATTGAGGAGGAGATCAAGGAATCATAAGTAATGCACTAGCCTTGTGATTATCCCAAAAACAATGTGCATTATCTGGTGATGATCCCAAGGACAATGCACATTAGCTGGTGATGATCCCAATGTTGCATGGTGATGATCCCAATGTGGCATCTAGACTCCACTCAACTAATCAAACTGAAGTGTGAACTAAAGAGAATATTCTCATAGAGGAATATTCTCCCTAGACTATAGGAGACTAAATAATGACTAGTAAACATAGGGAAAACCTTAGGAAAAATAATTCATATGTGTGTGTGAAGTATATACAACACCCCCCTAACATCACTATGGTGAAAATAAATAATGGGTCACGAAAAAGAGGCCATGTTAGGTACCCAAATACAAAATATACAAAGTATATCCAACACCCCCCTAACATCACTATGGTGAAAATAAAGAATGGGTCCCCGCAAAGAGGCCATGTTAGGTACCCAATTACAAAATATACATTGAAATAAATGAGGAAAGAGGGAAAACCTCATGGGAAAACCCCCCCTCAAAGTACAATGTATGTAAAACAAAGAACTGGCAGTTTCTAGGAAACTGTGTCCTTCACTCCAAGACAAATGCACAGAGAATGAAACTTCTGCTCAGTGAAGGTCTTGGTAAAGATGTCTACAGTTTGTTATGCTGAAGGAAAGAATTGTAGGTCGATGATCCCCTCATGTACTAAGTCTTAGATGTAGTGCATGTGGATCTCAATGTGCTTTATCCACTGCCTCTGAACTGGATCTATGCAGAACTTGAGAGTACTCTCATTGTCACACCAGAAGACGATCGGACGATGAAATTGAATTCCCAACTCAATGAGAAAATTTTGTATCCATATGGCCTGAATGGTTATGTTATCTACCCCTTTGTACTCTGCCTCAGCTGAAGATAGAGAAATAGCAGTCTGCTTCTTGCTCAACCAACAGATAGGCTCAAAACCAAGACTTAGTGAGTAACCAGATGTGGACTTGTGATCAATGCTATCTCCATCCCATTAAGAATCAGTGAACCCAATGAGTTCCAATGTAGAGTTTTCTACATAGTCAATCCCANCAACCTTCTAATGTAGCTCATGTGACTGTTGCATGAACCTGGAGACTGCTCCAACTACATAGGAGAGGTTTGGTATGGAGTGTGTGAGATACAACAATCTCCCCACTAGCTATTTGTATAGTGTGTTTTCCACCAGTGGAGTGTCCCCACCATCCTCAAGTCTGAATCCTGGTAGGAAATGAGTTGGGGCAGACTTGCAGTCTGTCATGTGAAATCTCTCAAGGAGATATTGTTCATACTTGGCCTGAGACAGTTTGATTCCTAATGCATCGTGGTTGATCTTGAGTCCAAGGAAGAAATGTAGTAGAACCATGTTCGTCATCAAGTACTTGTCATGCAAAATCCTCTTGACTACAAAAATTGCTGAAGTCGAGCAACCAATGATCAACAAATCATCAACATACAAAACTAGGAGTAGAAGTGAATCAGTCGTCTTGAGCATGTAAACATTTGGGTCTAACTTACAATGTAAAAAGTTATGTGACAACATGTAGGAGTCCATCTTTTCATACCATACCCTTGGGTCCTACTTGAGGCCATAAAGATACTTCTTCAGTCGACAAACCAAAGATGAATCCCGCATAAATCCCTGGAGCTACTCCATATATATCTCCTAAGAGAGATCTCCATGAAGAAATGCATCCTTCATATCCATCTGATGGACTTCCCATCCTTTGGATGCCGCAATGGAAAGTGCCAAACGTATGGAATACATCTTCACTATTGGAGCGAAGGTATCATCATAATCAATACCATGCACCTGTTGAAAGCCTTTGGAAACTATCCTGACTTTGTATCTGCTAACATGTCCATCCGTTATGTTATTAGTCTTGTGGAACCATATGCACTTGACAAGTTTCCTTCTTGTAGGAAGGGGAACCAGATCCCAAGTCTGGTTCTCGAGGAGGGAGTTGTACTCCTAGTGCATGGAAGATTACAAAAAGGGATTTTCAATAGCCTCTCCATAGGAATGTGGATCTGAATATTGAACCAAGAAACATGCATGGGTGACATCAGTTTAATGGTAGTGAGTGCAAGAGGAGGCTCCTCAAAATCATATTAAGTCCTTCTAGTATGAGTTGGATCCCAAACAAGATCCCCTGCATCCTGAAGAGTATTCTTGGCCCACTTGGGCCTCGACTCTGGCTCTGGCTCAACAACTGCATCTCCATGCATTGACTTTGCCTCTGACTTTATTGAATCAATATCTAAATCATCTGAATCCTCTGAATCATAAATCTCATTTGAATAAGAGTCGTCATGTGCATGCTCATCATCTCTGACAGGTGGAAGAAAAAAAGTGTCTACATACGATTGTTGAGGTACATGCGATATACTTTACTTGAATTTGACACTACACTCAATGATGATCTGGTCCGAGGAAAGATAAATGAGTTTGTATCCCTTCACACCATCGGGATATCCAATAAAGATACACTCTATGCTCTGTGGATCAAGTGCCTTCCTCTTCTTAGAGGGTATCTTGACCCATGCACGAGAACCGAATATACGGAAGTGGGTCACTTTCGGTTTGAGGCCACTCCAAGCCTCGTAGGGGGTATTATCCTTGAAAAATATATGGGGAGATATGTTTTGGATGTAGGTTTCACAATTAAGTGCTTTGACCCATAATCCTTGTGGAAGTGACTTTGCATGTAGCATGCATGATGCCATCTCTTTTAGAGATCTATTTTTCCGCTCAACAAAAACATTTTGTTGCGGAGTATAGGGAACCGTGTGTTGCAACTAAATCCTGACCTCATGAAAAATATTATGTATTTAATGGTTGACATGCTCTCCCCTGTTATATGTTCGGAGGAATTTTATCTTCTTTCCTGACTATTTTTCAACAAAAGCTTTGAAATATTTGAGGTGTTGAAATACCTCTAATTTTTTCCTGAGAAAGAAAATTCATGTGAAGCATGAGAAATCATAAAAAAAAATGAGCATGTACCTTTATTTATAGATTTATGGATGCGGAAAAGGGCCCATGAGGTCACTATGGATCAGATCTAAAGGAAAGAAATACTTTCAAGTATTTCCTTTGTTGAATTTCTCTTGAGGGTGTTTTCCAAGAAAACATTCCTCACAAATTCTTTTGGAGAAGTGGATTTCGGGTAGACCATCAACCATTCCCTTCTTGATAATTTGTTGCATATATCTGAAATTTAAATGCCTGGAACTTTCATGTAATATCATATTGCTTTCATCAGCATGGGTAAGCAGTAATTTACAATCTGGTTCAATAAATTCAAAAAATATGTAGAGTTTGGATTGATGATTTACCTCAACGATAGAAACCTTATAATTGGTTTGCATGTCATAGATATCCATTGCATTAGGTGTGAATATGACTCTCTTTCTGGTACTATAGTTTGTCATCTGATACATGGAGAGAAGATTGACAAAAGTTTGGGAACATGCAACACATTCTCAAAGCTTCCATTTGTGAGTTCAATGCTTCCTTTGTCGATGACCTCGACTAGAGAGTTGTCCCCCATCAGAATAGGAGGACCTTTGCATGCGTCCAATGAAGAGTAGACTTATTTTGTGGCTTCCATGTGGTGTGATGCACTTGAATCTAAGATCCAAGCATCGAGAGAGGAGTTGATGACGAGCAAAGCATGGCTAGAATTGCCTTTCTTGGGATTCTAATCTTTTGGCTTCTTCTTCTTGGTACCCTTGAGGGTGTGATCTCCAAGGTTGTTTTGTTGAAGTATTTGGGTCATTTGATCTATCTATTTCTGCATACATGCAGATTCTAAATGAAATCCTTTATGGAATTAAGTGCATTTCTCCCCTTTTCTTGCCTTTCAACCTTTAGATCCAGAGGCATCGTTGAAGGGTGTTGAGTACCCTTCCTTCTTTGGATTTTCATGTTCTTTCATTTTGTATTTGTCTTTAGATTTATGATTTTGATGACCGCTACCATCATGCATAGTAAGTGCATGTGCCTTTGGGCCTTTGATTCTTCCCATGTTGATAAGATTGTTCTACTCTTGTGTCAGAGATTAAATGAATACCTCAAGAGAGGGAATCTTCCAGGTGGCTCCAGAGACAAGCCTAATTGATTGAAATGTCTGCAGAGAAAATATGAGAAAAGAGAAGTAGGAGAGAAAGAATGGAAGAATTCTCATTAACCAAAAAAATGAATGATAATTTACACATGATATACTTGTATAACTCAACTAATGCACACTGGAGGAGAAGCCAATCCACCATAGTGGTGGTCTAGAGTGATCTGGAAACACACTGACAGTTACGAGAGTAAACTCCAACCTAGTCTAGTCTCTCAAGAAGTTACGAGAGTTAACTTCCACCTAGTCGAAGTTAGCTAGTCTCTCAGTCTTTAGTTAACTAACTAAAACAGAGTGAAGTGAGGAGGATATCAAGGAATCATGAGTAATGCACTATCCTGGTGATGATCCCGAGGAAATTGCACATTAGTTGGGGATGATCCCAATGTGGCATCTATACTCCACTNTTCTATCCTGGTGATGATACCGAGAAAAATGAACATTAGTTGGTGATGATCGCAATGTGGAATCTTTACTCCACTCAACGGATCAAACTGAAGTGTGAACTGAAGAGAATATTCTCCTAGAGGAATATTCTCCCTAGACTATATGAGACTGAATAATGACTAGTAAACATAGGGAAAACATTAGGAAAAAGAATTCCTAGGTGTGTGTGAAGTATCTCCAACAATAAAATATGCATGGGTATATCTTTTCATGAAGATAAGTGCTTGTTTAAGAGGGAGGATTAAATGTGATACCATTGTTACCTTTATGATTGTGTTGGGTTTATATGCATTTGATCTATGTGTACATGCAGGTCATTGGAGTTGCATAACATGAGAAAAATTGTTGTATATTTGAAGTGGATTTATTTTTTGTTTCTTTGCTTATGGACTTATATCTTCCTAATAATGTTGAAGACTTTCTTAAGTAATGGAATTTCTCTGTATTTTCCGAAGTCTCTTGTTGCAAATATTGTTATTGTTGCTGAAGAAATTTATATGGGATATAGGGGATCTTGTAGAACTATTGTTATGCTTGTTGTAATGACTTCTATAGGATACATGGGATCCTGTAGAATACTTTGTATGCAATTTTGAGGCTTGTGTTTTGTTGATGGTAGAAATGATGATGATGATGATAGCAATGTTGTTGATGCTAGAAATGATGATGTTGGTGTTGGTGATGATTTTTTTCATTGAATACCTAGCTTTAATTGTTGAGAAATGAACCTATATAAATCTATAGGTTTATCCTATAGGTCGTTATTTTTGGAACAGAGGGTTTAAAAATGAAAATTTGGGAAATGTAAAGTATAAATAAATGAATGGAAACAAGGGAAATTTATGAATGATAAGATGGAAAGTGTGATGTATGGAAAATGAAGAGTGAAAGTGAAGAAAATTTGAAAAATTCTTATTTCTTCTTATTTGTAGAGGATTTATTTTTATTAACTTCTTCCTGGTTTCTAATTCCTTGTTTCTTGTGTAGATGGTTGCAGGGATATTGGAGTCCTTTGGTACCTTCAAAATAAAAACATTATTATACTAATTATTTTTCTTTTGTTTTTTCCTTTCCTTTTTATTTTCTCTTATGTCTTGTTTTTCTCAAGACAGAGGTGCCATTGTTGGTTTTCATCAATTCCCTGCCTCATCAAGGCTCTGGGAGGTTTTATTAATGATGATATTTCTTTATTTTTAGATCTAAGACTACCTCCATTGGAATTTTTCAATAAAATACCTATCCTAGATGCCTAAGTGAGGTTTTCATCTAGGTATTTTCTTCTCTCTCTTTTTTTATTTCTTTATCATATCTCATTATTTGGATGGATTGGGAGCATATATGCTATCAATCACATCCATATTTTGTGTCTTCACTATTGTTGTAAACTCTTTCCTTGTCATTGAATTATTGTAAACTTTTAGATTGAATCCATTTACTAGCAAGAGAATTCCTTCTTCATCAATAGTTTTGATCTAGACTAAACCATTATCATGACATATTTTTATAATGTAGGGTCCTAGCCACCTAGTCATAAAATTTAGCTTGAAGTCCTCTTGACACAAAAGTGATCAGACCAGGGTCCTCTTCTAGTTACCAATAAAATGTATTGATGTAGTCTAGTGCATTGGTATTTTCATATTCTCGATAGGGAAGAAGTCTCACCCAAAGCAAAACCAAGATGAACAAAAGAGGGAAGGGTAAGGAGAATACTCAGACAGATCTCCAAAGTATCAAGATTCATATTATTCTTGCACAAGATAGTTTAAACATGATGCAGTTCTGAACATTTCCTAACCGAGAATGGAGAAACGGAGTTGCATCGACATTTATAAGGAAGCTATAATCATTTAAACATACCAAAAATAAAAGATAACACACCATAACATTCATTNATTGGGTCTCCCACTGTATTATCATATAACAGGTCTCTTCTCGTAATACAAGATCATCTTGAGTCACATATACAAGTTTTCATGCCAAAGATAATCAACAAGTTCTTCTCCACTACTGCGAGACAAGGTTATCCCAGTCCCTTACTCTTTTCAACCCTACAGTACTACATCACTCTATTACATTATCAATCTGGTTCCTAACCCAGATCTCAGGATTTAGCTAGGCTAACAACAACAATAAGTCGAACTAGACTCAAAATTGGACTCGACCTTTCCCAACCTCCCTAAGCTTAACCATGACCAACAACCCTTTTACAATCATATTGATCCCATCTATCTAACCAGATCCATGATTTCTAGTTGAGAACCCGAGATTTATCTCTTCTTCTTGATTCGGTTGCAACCTCTTTCTTCAAAACTAGTGTTGTGTTTTCCTTCTAATCATTTTTTGTTCTAATTGTTTCATGTTGCGCATTCCCTTTTCTCCACGTTTTGTTCCTTCATTTGATGGGTTGTATGGATCCAAAATAGATTATGCAAATTATGTTCAACAAAATGAAGCTCTGCAATATCTTATGCCACTTTTGTTCATCGAAATGAAGGGCCCAATAGGCCCCGACCATAATCCTTGACTCGTCCTGAGTCAAGTATTTATCTCTTTCGTGGTCTCTGGGTTGGCTTGTTGTTTTTCCTTGTCTTCTTCTTCCAGTTTGCTTCCACTTCCAGCTTGGACTATTTCTTCTTTGGCTCCTTCAAACGAAGGGCCCAACTCAGGTACCTGTTCGAGGGCTTTCTTCTTGACTTCCTGGAAGTTTTCGATCTTGTCCTGCCACTTCCTGGCAAGCACTGAGGCTTCAATGAAAAACAGTTGGGTTGTGCTTATGGTGAATTATTTTGTCTTGAATGCAACGAGAGAATTCCATTCTGAGTCGGATATAGTGTCCACTTGATGCATCTGTAGGTACGTGGTTTGGAATACTGGTCAAAAATCTTAGATTTCTTTCTTGGCCATTGTCTGAGCTTCAAACAATGTATTAAGATCATTATCCACTTGCTAAATTTCGTCAAAATTCACTTGTTGTTAGCAGATCCAAGGCTTTGGTTGCTTCTTCATTGAGGGATTGGATCTTTAAGAAAAATTCCTCCAGTGTTTGGTTGCACCACGAGATTACTCCCATCCAATTGTTGACCTCTTTGAAGATTTTGGTGCATTGTGTAGCCTTTTTATGCATTTTTATTCTTCCATTGTTTCCTTCCAGAACAACCTTTTCCAATGGTTCATTTAGCTTTTGGGGTTGTAGTTCGGCTTATAACTTTATTTCCTGCAACTACACTTCTATATTTTCTTCTCATTTTTCTAGATTAGTCCATACTACCTGAACCAATTCAATTTGTTCTGCTAGCTCGTCTGTTGCACTGGATTCTAGCAGCTGAGGCGTTTTCTTTCTAAAAATTGTTCAGGCCTTTGCCAGTTTTTCCTTTACTTTCTCTACTTTTTGTTCTGCTTGAATCTTCAAATGCTCCTCCTGCATTCTTCGTGTTTCCACCAGGAGTCCTTATTGCTTCCAGAAGTTGACTTCCCTTTATGCCTATTGGATCCTCTACTCCAATTGGTCGGTAGAGGCTCTGATTATGCTCACTAGTTGCGGCATTGGAAAATGAGGAAACTCGTTGGATGTAATAGTCACGTCCAAGGGTAATCTAGATTAAAGTGATAGTCCACTATACATGGAGTGTTCTAAGGGTGTCTCCACTTATTCTTCCCCTGGAGATGGACCTTGCAATTTTTGTGCGAGTCTAGTCTTCGTAGATGTTGGAAGTAGAGGGAGAACCTATGTCTTTGCGAGGAAAAGTTGGAGTAATTCTGCGCATTGTTGCAGATTCTAGAGTACTGTCTCACGTTGTTCTTTCAATGATGTTGTTCTTTTTCCATATGGTGTTTTCTATTTTGTTTGAACTGGTTGTGTTCCTATCTCTGTTGGTAGAGAAACATCTGGAGTCTCTCTTCTAATCATCAAAACCTCAACACTGACCGTTGAGAGAAGACTCTAGGTAACTGGAACTTGCGGTACTGGGGTGAGTGGTGGGACTTCTATTTTTTGTCTCTCTATCAAGGGTAGAGTGACTGTAATTGGTATAAATAGAGTGACTTGCTAGCTCTAGGCTGTAGTAGTCAAGGTAGTGGGATCTTCCACGTTTTCATAGGTTTCAGGGAGATCCAGTTGCATTGGTTTGGGAAAAGTGGGTTGTGAGGGAACGGTGGTATCTTGTGATGGAGATGGGTCTTTCTCAGTAATGAGAGTCGTGTATGCACTGGCATCCGACTCGGGGTCACTTGTGCTATTAATCACAATATGGGAAGCAGAAGTGGATTCCCTGGTACGAGGTAAAGCCATGGATATTGGTTGTGGGTTTATGACTTTGGCAGGGGAAACACTTGTTTGAGGTTTCTTTATTGAGACATCTCCTATGAACGCAACAAATAGGATCTCGTTGACATCCTTACCTGATAGCATTGTTTGTTCTAGAATTTGTTGAAATAATGGCAACGCCTTCTTCTTCCACTTCAAGGGTTTCTCTTCCTCTTATTCTTCTGAATCTATCGACATTTGAACCTTATGTTTCTTCTCTGTTGTGCCAGAACTTGGACCTACTTCTTCATCTTGCCCCTTTTTCTTCAATATCTTTGGTGGCAAGAGGTAGTGCATACCTGAATTGTGAGGGTTTCTCTTACCACCGTTACATGACATAACTTGTTTGTCAAAGGATTCTTCCTCAAGGTAAAAGAGTAGCAAACTTGTGTGGAAGTCCTTGGGCTTTGCGTGCCTTGACCAAACAAAGGTATAGTGGAGATTTAGCCCAAATGCTATATTCCTTGTGTTGAGATTCAATAGCTCTCGTGGTATGTGCAACAATTGAGTTTCATCTATGAGCTAGTTATACCACTTCAGGAATGTCGCGTTGTTTAACTATCTAACCTTGCATGCCAATTGTCTTCCTATGGGTGGTTGCACTTCCAAATTGAAAACCCCATGAGTAGGTATCCATAGGTAAAGGTTCCTCCTTTCTCTTGAGCTTCCTCATAAGCAATGAGGATTTCCTCTAACAAGTATCTACACCAATTGAACACTGCTCCATTTGCGCAAAAGTCCACTATTGAGAGAGCGTCTAAAGTGCATTCACACTTATAATACAAGTGCATGACCTTACTTGTGATAACATAACATGTTGTCTAGGTAGTCTTTGGTAGAATTGGCATAATCTTCGTTGTGTGTCCGCCCCTATGGGTGTGGAATTTCTCATATAGGTTGACTTGTCCCTTCTTTTTCCCATGCTCGCTCGGGCCTTGGATTCCCTTAGACACATCCTCACTCTCTAGGGACAATTTCGTGAGTTGTCGGATGTCCTCTGCATGAATTGGGTATCTTCTATCGATCCATAAGCTCTTGTCATACAGTCGACTGATCATAAATTTGGTGCACCGTGAAACCTCACCAGTGGTCCCGAAGACCCGTAGATCCCTGAGGTACATAATGGTGGAATTGAACAAATTGATGAAGTCTAGTTTTGGGACAAATTGCATGCCCCTCATTGAGTCTATGACCAAGTGCCAAAACACACTAATGTTTATTTGAGGAAAAAATACTTGGTCAGTCAGGTCGAGGTCGAGGAGTTTTTTTTTCTCGGCCTTTCCCTTGACAACGCCCATGACCTCGACCCCAGGATCATACAATTCGTCTGCAATTTCTTCTTTGGGATTCTAACTTCGACCTCCTGTTAATCTCAGCATGTTGGATCTGGAGTGTTGCTAAACTAGATGAGTTGGGGATCAGGTTCGCGACTGGGGAGCGGAGGACTTCTCAAATTAGGCTTGGATGTAGATAGCTCAAAACCAGAGGGTAGATGAGATAAATAGTGAGTCTCGTCCTTGGTTTCACGAGATATTATAAAATGGATAGCTGGAGATCCCTATAATCACTCATAAAGACACTCATAATTAGTCCAACAACGCAATCTCCGGCTTAGGCGTCTGACGAGACTAATAACGGGTAAAATCCCTAAGGTGATCTTGGCTTTAATGAACAGACTGATAGGGATGTGTTCGACCTAAGGGGATTACCATTTTAATGAGTGAGAATCTCGACAGAAATATCGATGGAATCCACGTGTATCGCGCATTTATGGTTTGACGAAATGTTCCGACGGGTTATTGTAGCTACCATAAAGGGTATGACTGGACATGATGTGAATGGTATGTGGGTTGTGATATAGTTCGGATTCACCCCCCCCCCTCGACCAAAATGAGGGTCTCCTTCATGTTTAATGACCTCATTTAATGTAATGGTGACTCGTCCAACCCTATGCGGCTGAGTAAGAATTTATGCACAGAAGCAATACTTAGACGAAAAAAACATATGTCATTGCACCACTACGCACAGTCCAACGTTATTACATGTATTAAAGAAATTACAAAAAATAAAAATATAACTATTGTACAAGGTCCCTTGGATTGGAGAAACATTCCTTTGTTTCAAACATTAGAAATGTAGGGCTTCATGTGGGCGCCATTCACCCAACCTAGTCAAAGGATATCGTCCAATTGCGCTAGCTTGACTACACTAGAGTTTCATATTTCTGCAACTATGAATGGACCCAACCAATGCATGCACAACTTTTCTTGATGCTTCTAATACCAATTTCCGTAGAGTAGTACCTTATCCCCTTGTGAAAATATTTTGGACTTAATGTTCCTGTCATGCCAAGCTTTCTTTCTAGATTTCTCAACTAACTAATGAAAATATGCTAAAACTAAAAATATCGCTTCCTCAAGTTCTTGCAAGTCTACAATCCTTTGCGCAACCAATTCATCATCTGTCATCTGTGTAACTTGTGCTATATAGAGACTAGGGGTGATAAAATATGCAGTTACAACGACTTCCTTCCCATAAACCAACTGAAATGGTGTATACATGTGTAGCTTCTTTGTGGTGGTCCTGTAAGCCCACAATACTATTGGAACTTTATCATCCCAGTCTTCCATGTTTGTGCAACATACTTTTGTCAGTCCTCTTTCCATAATTTTATTGAATGCCTCCATTATATCGTTAGCTTGTGGATGATAGGGACTGCTCTTATGGTGTTGTATACATAATTTTTCCATCAACTTTGTGATTGTGTTGTTGATAAAGTGACTACATTGATCACTGGTCAGGCTTCTAGGACATCCAAACCGAGTAATGACATTTAAAAAAATAAATATAGCAGTTGTATCTGTCAAACAATATTGAACTACCTCTACTTCATCCCATCTCCCGAGGTAATCTATTATGGTAATGATGTATCTAGCCTTGGAATTCTTAGCCACCAGGTTGATTGGTCCAATAAAGTCAACAACCCACTTCTCAAATTCCTGAAGTGCTCTAATTGGTTGAAGGGGTAATTCATCTCTGCATGATGGCTTCCCTACTCTTTAGTAGGTGTCATAAGATCTAGCATAATCTTTAGCATCTTTAAATAATGTATCCCACCATAATCCATCTTGGAGTACCTTTTGTGCAGTAGCTTTACCTCTAACATGTCCTCCCGCAACTCCATTGTGGAATTCCCACAGGATATCATGCTTTTTGTGGATCAGGACACATCTCCTGAGGATGTCGTCTAGTCCCAATTTGTAAAGTTGTCCCTCAATCAGTTGGTAGTCTTATGCTCAAACCACCATATGTCGTTTCTGGGTAGGTCCATCTACTAAGGAAGACAACAATGTCTTCAAGATACTCTAAGATGGCCTCATTTCGGAATAGGTCCGCGTATGGGAGCTAATCATCTATCGCTCCACCACTTTCCCCTGATTCTAATCTGGAAAGGTGATCTGGACCTACATTGCATCTTCCCGGTTTGACAATTACTTTGAATAAAAACTCCTAAAAGAGCAGTAGCCACCTGCAAATCCTTCATTGAAGTACTAGTTTATTGACTAGGTACTTCAACTCAGAGTGGTCAATAAAAAAACTTGAAATGAGAGCCTAACAAATAGTTTCTAAATTTTTGTAATGCATAAATCATAGCTAGACCTTCCCTTTCGATGGTTTTGTAGTTGGATTCGGCTTGAGAAATATTTCTACTGGAAAAATAGATAGGGTGATCCATATTTCCTTCCCCTGGTTGTGCTAAGATGGCTCCCAGGGCGATGCCTGATGCGTCCACATGTACATGGAATTCAATTTCCCAATTGGGGAATATCAAGATAGGTGCAATATTTAGTTTTTCTTTGAGGATGTCTAACGCTTTGTCACATTTTGGTGTCCACTGAAATGTTTCAGACTTCTTCAACAATTTTTCCATATGTGCGGTGATAGTTTAATATCTTCTAATGAAACTGCGGTAATATCCTCTATGTCCCGATGTAGAGTGCAATAGTTTAGCACTTGTAGGTGGCGGCATGTTCATAATGACCGCAACTTTAGCTGGGTCTACCAAGACTCCTTCCCAACATACACTATGGCCTAGAATATTTCCATGTGGTATGAAAAATATGCACTTCCTTAGGTTCATAGATATCAGGAATTCGTGACATCTATCAAACATTAACCAGGGTAGCCCTACATGTTCCTTTAATAGGTTGTATATTGTCCAATCGTCCATGTAGACCTCTACAAAATTGTGGATGAACTCTCAAAATGATGCTATCACGATCCGAGGGAAGACTGTAGGGGAATTCTTTAATACAAAGGGCATTACATGGTATGTGAATGTCCCACATTGAGTTATGAATGTGGTATTCTTCTTGTCTTCCTCTGCAATCATGACTTGGTGATATCCCAAGAATCATTTGCAAACGAATAAAAAAAAATTCCCATAACCTGATCTAACACTTCATCATTGAAAGGTGTTGGAAAGGGATCGTGCACACATGCAAAATTTAGGATTGTGTAGTCCACACAAACCCAAATTTCTTGTGTATCCTTCTTTCTTTGGATAATTATGTGGCTAACCCACTCTGCTTCTTTGATCAGAAAAATAAGTCCTATCGCAAGAATTTTGTCTACTTCCTTCTTGACCTTCTCTTTTATTTTAGGATTAAGGCGGTATGGTCTGTGCTTCATAGGTTTTGAGTCGGGTTTTAACTTGATCTTCATTTCTCCCATCACTCCTTTTATACCTTTCAATTCTAAGAATGTTTTTGGGAACAAGTCTTCATACTTCTACAACAAGATATGGACTTCATTCATAGTCTTCTCATCCCAGTAATCTCCTATGGAAGCTATCTTAGGATGTTATGTATTCCATATCTTAACTTTATGCAACTTTAGTGGATGGTTATAGGAGCTACAAGTTTGACTAGGTATAGTACCTTGAATCTCTCTACTACCTTTCATTTCTTTAATAGTTAAGTTTCTAAGTTATTCTAAGTCATTAGGTTTTTCCAGGTCTTTATTAACTTTACAACAAGCTATAGGTATCTTATCAGATTCGTTGGGCTTGGTCTATGTTTGCAAATGTCACTAAAAATAATTTCTTGGATTCTTTGAAGGGTTGTTTTGAGATCAGGGTACTTACTTGTAAAGGAGAAGTACTTGCAAAACTAGTCTTTTAAGGTCTGCCAACAGGTTGTTTGTCTTCTGGTCTCTTCATGCATGTACCGAGATTTTGGGATTGGACCCAGTGAGTGGAGAAATACCTAAACCCATAGGTGAGAGGGTACTTCCACAAATTTCCACTGTTTTAAATAGTTCTCAATATGTACTTTGGGCTCAGACTATCCATCGAACAGTTGTGCATCTTGAAAATATATATGCATCTCTTCTTTCAGCTGATCCCTACTTTGGAATCGACATAGGATGGATTGCTTCACGTCTTCCCACTACATAATCAAGGCTCTGTGAGTGGCCGACCATCTAGTGGGGGTATCCTGCAAGGCTAATTCAAGAACTGAGATCCTTTGATCTTCCACTATTTTCTCTTCCATGCTGGTAAGAAATTTGTCTACCTCTAAGGTACCATCATATGTTGGGTGTTCCCTAACCTTGGTTCCAATCCATCTAGTTGTTCTGATATTTGCACAAGGTATTGAGAATCATTCATATGAGCCTTTTTTCTAATTGTCAAATGCTAATTATGAATCCTCTTCATCAGATAGTATGCTTCTCCAACTTACTGATCCATCTGCAGTGGGATTTATATAATCTGGTATCGCTCCTACTGTTATGGTGTATAATTGGTCAAGATAATTTGATTCCATATTGTTGTTCACTGGATCAGTGTATCTAGGCCCTAAATACAGATCTAAGGGTTGGACCACTTTTATCCAATCCACCTCAAACGTCATGGTGTCCTTCTTTAGATAAATGATAACATAGTTGTTGTATTCCTAATTAATTCTGAGTAGAGCATGGTAGGGATCCTTATCTCCCATGATTTCAATTACTTCAAAATAGGTTGTGGTTTTAACTCCCGCAACATCTATTTCTACATTTTCCATCCTTCCTACTGGGAAAATGCAGTACTAGTTTGTGATTCTCAACTGGATGAGGGAATACACTAACTAAGGTTTTTCCCAAAGCTTCCCAAGTTATTTTGGGTAGGATG
The DNA here is from genome assembly GCA_010110895.2 of Picea sitchensis. Taxonomy (NCBI): domain Eukaryota; kingdom Viridiplantae; phylum Streptophyta; class Pinopsida; order Pinales; family Pinaceae; genus Picea; species Picea sitchensis. The sequence continues at coordinate 92,983 of SNQJ01S0030658.1, read as the reverse complement.
TTAACATCGGATCCCAAATCTAGCATGACATATTTAATTTCAAAATCATCTAGTTGGGATTCTAACCTAAATTCTTTTCCTTTTCACACCTTTCTTCTTTGTATTCTCTGGGTACTCTTCTCATGGAGATTGGTCGTTATGATGGCTTCCAGGGCTCCCTCATTTCCAAGTATTAGGTACAAGGTATTGCACAATTTATCCATAAGTTGGTCATCCCCGAGGATATCAAAAACAATTGAAACTGGAGATTGATTATGTTTTGGGACTGTCGAGGGTGTCTCTTTGGAATTACAAGGTTTCTAGGTGTCGGTGGTGAGGTAGGGGTTTGCGCAAGTTTAGGTTGAAAGGTGACTTCAGGGGAATTCTGTTAATATTATGGTAGCTATGGGAGGTATTTACCTCTACATGTGAACCTGACAAGAATAGAAGACTCCGGGAAGCAAGAGAAACCCTAATGAATTGGCTAATAACCCTAGAAGCCTTGTCATCTCAAGAATATAATTTATATTAGGCTATTAGCCTCCAAGAGAAGAAGTCGGCCAGAATTAATAATAATATATTGAACAGACACATACCCAGAAGGAGAAGTCGGCCCCAGTAAACTGGCAGGATTACTATAAATATAGGGCGCCAGTTTCTCATTTGTCACATATCAGGACTACAGTTTTCCCAATTGGTGCGCACTGCAGTTGCAGCTGGTGTGCAGGTTTGGAGGAGGGTTGCAGGTGCAGCTACAGCAGCAGCAAGTTTCAGTATTTGTCTTGGATATCTCTTGGCTAGGGTTTGGACTATCTGATCAGTTTTTTGTGATGCGCTAGCCTTGGGGAGAGATGCGCTGCTCTTTGTTTGGTTATCTAGCCTAGGGTTTGCTTCCGGAGGAATTCTCAGGTCAAGGTTAAGGTGCTCGGAGGGAGGCTTCGGCCTGTGGTTGGGAG
>SNQJ01S0030658.1:61822-82345 GCA_010110895.2 Picea sitchensis | reverse complement strand
TTAATTTATCAGTTTTCCCCCATTTTGTAAATTTCTATTACTTGTAGATTGTATTATCTTGAATACTGATTCTTTAAAATTTAAATGGTGATTTTATTTTTTTTCCATTGTTTTTGTGCCTTGGGTTTGATCACTTGAAGATTGAAAATGCCGAGAAAATTGGATGCTAGGTGGGAATATGGTGATCCCGAGGGGGGTTTTAATAGAAAAAATAGTATTTAAAGTTGTGTAGGATGAGAATGATTGGGGGAATTACCCAACTGAAATACCACCTTGCAAAAATTCAGGGACATGAGGTGGATATTTTCCTAGATTCAACCCCATAAATCATGGGTATTTCCAACAAAGCGCTTGAGGATATGGGTTTAGCCAGAGAATACAAGAAATCTAATAAAGATCAATTTGCAAGGGGAGGAGGTGGAATATATGAGGAGGGAAATTCAACTTCTTCAATTCCACCTTCTACCTCATCGTGTTTTGTTCCTAGAACCACACCTAGTGCACAACCTTCTATCAGATCAATGGTAAAAAAAAAGGAGAAGGAAGAGGTTGATAAGCTGGTGGGTAAGTGTTTCTTATGGAGTGACATTTCTGTTAACATTGCCAAGAACAACCCATTATATCAACCAATGTTTGATGCAGTTATTTTTGTTGTCCCGGGGTATAAGGCCCCTACCTATGAGGAGTTGAGAGGGCCTATCCTTCAGAATGAAAAGCTTGATTGTGCTAGCATATTGGATGATCTTAAGGGATCATGGGAAATCACTGGATGCACCGTGATTTCAGATGGTTGGACAGACTAGAAGGGTAGGACACTTCTTAACTTGTTGGTTATTTGTTCCAAGGGGAATTTTTTTTTTAAATCTATTGATGCATCTGCACGTGTTAAATATGCATCATTGTTATGTGACTTATTGTATGAGTTCATTCGGGAGGTGGGTCCAAAACATGTTTTCTAAGTCATAAAGGACAACACTACTAAATATGTTGTTTTAGGTAGGATTCTTATGCATATGTATCCTACATTGTTTTGGACTCCTTGTGTTTCACATTGTATAGATTTGATTTTAGAGGATATGGGAAAAATTCCTTATATCATGGACATTGTTGAATCAGCTAAGAGCATCACAAAATTCATATATAATCATGCATTTGTGCTTAGCTTGATGAGAAGATTCACAAATAACAAGGATTTGGTATGTCCTACAATCATGTGCTTTGTCACTAGGTTCATATCTCTTCGATCTATCTTGGCTTGTATGTAGGACCTGAAGATGATGCTTATTTCACATGAGTGGGATGATTTATCATTTAGTCGTAAACCGGAGGGGGAGTCCATATGTAGGCGAGTGTCATACCAGGAGAGATTCTAGGTGGGAGTGGAGGAGGTGGTTTCTATTAGTGAACCTTTGGAAAAGGTTCTTTGATTGGTTGATGGAGACAAGCCCACAATGGGCTACTTGTATGAGGCCATGGATAGGGCCAAAGAATCCATCTGTGCCTACTATGATGATGAGGGAGATGATGGATTTCAGAAACGACTACAGATATGGGGAGAATGATGGAACAATACACTTCATTGTTTGATCCATGCTGCAGGGATCTACCTCAATCTCACATTCTCTTACTCGTGTGGTTTTATATTTGATGTTGATGTTACGGAAGGATTCCTCGCATGTGTTGAGAGAATGGTACTAAGTCATGAAGAACGTGAAGATATTTCCAAAGAAATGGAAATATATAGGATTTATGGTGGGAATTTTGGATTTCATATGGCTATAGCTCATAGGAAGACCAAAATTCTAGGTACGCTTCATTAAATTTCAAATTTCAATGTCTTTTCTTTCAACTTTGTTTCAACTTTTAACTTTCAAATTTCAATGTCTTTTCTTATGTTTCTCTTATTTTTTGTAGATGCTTGGTGGAAAAGCTATGGTGGTAGAGTACCCCATATACAAAAACTTGTCATTCGGGTGCTTAGCCAAACATGTAGCTCTTTAAGATGTGAGCACAACTGGAGTGGATTTGAAAAAATACACACCAAGAAGCGCAACAAGTTAAAAATTTTCAAATTAAATTTTTAATTCATTATAAAATAGAATTATTATTTTATTCCCTTTCACCCTCTATACTCTATATTTTGTATTATAAATTATAATATTATTATCAATTGCCCCTTATACATGTTTGAATCTCAGCGCCTCAATGACATGGTATATGTCTACTACAATATTTGATTGTTGGTGCGGAAGATTCAGAAAAAAATATGATGTGGATGTCATTTTGTTGGATGGGATTAACACCGGTGTTGAATGGAGGGTTGAGTTTGAAAGGCATATCTTGGAATCGATTCCCGATTGGATACATGAGGAGGTAGAGCGGGCAGTAGCGGAGGAGGAGGATGTTATATAGCAGAGTCAACCACCATCTTCACAGACTCTAACAGAAGGAGTTGTAATTGGAAGTAGCACCAGTAGAGGACATCATATTCTAGATCATGCTTCTTCTAAAGGACTTCAGAGTCTAGTGCTAGCCACAGGGGATTCTTCCTCTAGAGGAAAATATATCACCTTTTCCCGTAAAAGGGGCAGAGGGAATCATTAGACTTTATTTGATTTCATTGTAAATGACTCATGACGATGAGATACATTTGTCACTTATTATATTTTTTGATGATATTTTGAGGCTTTAGACTCAGAACATGATTCAGTGTTGATCTGTAGACTGTGATGTATTCGAGTTTACTAGACATCTTATACATCTTATATATCAATTCTCTTTTCATATTTATGTGGAAATGAATTTATTTGATGTTGTTGATGCTTAAAATATATAAAATTTTGAAAACAAAAAATGAATATTTTTTTATTTTTTTCGTTCTTACGACATTTTCTGATATTTTCCCCGATGTTGCTGATATTTTTATTTTCGGACCCTCGATGATATTTTTCCGCTTCCGATGTTGGTAACAATGGTTCTTGTTGATTGGTAAGTTTAGTGATGATTTTGAGTGTTTTTGCAGGGATGATCTCTATGATTTTAACATAGGGGTCTTCAATATGAGATGTGAATAGTGTTATAGCACAATTTTTAGGTTGGGAAAAGCCCGACTCAACCACAAAATCAAGTGATACAACTTGATAATCCTACACCCAATGTCACCTCGATGTAGGTCCCACACTTCAAGGGTGACTATGTCACTCTAGGGAGGCGATCCTGGTGACCCTAGGGGGTATGAGATGTAGATGGATGGATTATGAAAGTGGAACCCCTAGAAGTCAAATATAATTGGAATGATAAGTGGAAAGAGATGCATTTTAATTCAAGTGATTGTTTCCCCAAAGGTTTAGTACTTCTCCGAATGATTGTACCTTCCCGAGACACAAAAAAAGACACCTTACAATGATATATGTTAGTATGGATAAAAAAGTTAATCTTGATGTCCCTAATTTGCAGCAGTAGATGACAACTTATATCATCAAATAAGACATTCAAATCAGTATGTAAAGCATAATATCAATAAACAATGTTATCAATGAATTAGGCAATCAATTATGACTGAAAAATGGTACTTTGAGGCTGAATAAAGAAAGTTGTTATAACATGTGTTTTCTGCAGGAAATTGCAGCCTTATGGTTGTAGCTTTCATTCATTTTTATCTTCAAAATACACCATTAAAAGATGCCAACATTTAACCCAAAATATGTGCCCTATTTAGTAGAGTTAGTGTGGAAAATTTAAGAGCTAGTCTAGGGTTAGTTTAGGAGTTAAGAGAGAGTTAGTAGCTAGGTTTACACAACCTTAATGGTTGTAGATTAAAGTTTGTAGCAGAAATTAAATTAGTAGGATAGAGGGGACACCCTAGTAGGGGAATACTCCTCTCAATGTAGCAAACCAACTCCAAGCAAGAGATATTTCAAAAGATAAAAATTCACATTTCCCAAGGCAATGATTTTATATCTCCAATGCAAAAAATAGATGACTAGTGCCTTTATTGTTGGGTTAATGGAGTCAAATAAATGAACTAGATATGCTACTTCCTTGGGGGTTTAAATCCTCTTACTTCCCAAGGCAAGTATTTCTAGTTAGGTTTTGAGAATGAGGGGTGTAAATCCTCTTACTTCCTCAAACAAACCCTTGCAACATCAATGAACTTTAAGCAATAAATGGTGAAGACTAGAGTGGGGGTGTAAATACTCTTCCTTCCAACTTAGCTCCTATCACAACAATCCTTGAATTGAAAAAAATTATAGCACAAGAGTAAAATACCACACCAAAATAAAGAAAGACGCTAAGATAAAGAAAGCATTCCTCCAAGGATAGTGCCTCACTCCTCCATCAACCATTCACAAGAGATATCCATAAACAAGTGCACAAGATACAAATATACCAAGTGTAGCGAAAATTTCAGATCAAGTCCTCTCACAAGAGGGAGAGTTATGTTCAAATGAGATCTTATGATATCTTATTTATACAAAATGTCACCCATGTGACTTTTCCACATATTAAGGGGTAAACCACAAGACTAGGGGTAAACAAGCCTAATATTTCCCCCTTTAACAAAGTAATATTAATAGTTCATTTAAAATTCACTTTTGCACATAATAAAACCCTAATTTTAGTAGGATGTCACCCCTTTAGGGGATGTTTTGGCATTTGGAGGAGGTCATTGGTGATGGAGAAGAGAAGAGAGGCTTCCCAAAGCCACATGTCAAGCATCCAACAACTTCCTTCATGATGAAGGCTCAAGCCCCTTCAAAACATATAAGTTCCAATGTATGTCACCTCACCACCAAGTCCTAACCCCCCTAGATGACATCATGCTAAAAAATGAGACATTCTGCCTCTCTTAGGAAAAACATTTGGTATGTGGGTGATAGGATACATAGTCCAAGTCATCTTCAAGTCCTTTCAAGTTTAATCTTCCTCATCTGACATGTGGGCCCTTGGCATCCACCTATGGGGTCCAAGACCAATGGAAGCCTAAGCTAGGGGTGTTCTTCCAAAACTATCCACTAGCTAGGTCCTGCAAATACAAAAAAGCACACCCTCCAAGGATCTCAATTCATAACATCATGATAAGTGAATCCAATCAATAAATGAGCCACCTAAGCACGTGCATCAAAGATCACTATATCAAACAATTAATTGCTCAAAGACACTATGTGACTTGTCAAGATTTAATATGGGAGGGTTGACAAGGTGTCCTATTGGGTAGATCTTGCCCTAGGTCAAGGTGAGTTTCCAATAAAGCTATGAAAATTGGGTGAGGTGGTTGGGGTTAAGACTCAATGGGCATAGGGCTAATGACATACAAGGGGTGGTAGTGTCTCATTCATGGATGCCTTTGTAGAGGGTGTGTGGTACCTTCATCCACAATGCACTTTTTCCAATCCTATTAATTGCCATTCTTTTATTCTTTCATAATTTTATGGAGAGGTTGAAGGTCACTTCCCTGGCGTAGTGACCAGATAATGGAAATGTCACCCACAAACACCTAGTGGAAATGAGAATGTTGGCCCGTGATGAGACCCCCTTTCTCTCAGCCATGCGACTGAGAGCCAAAACCCTGGTTTGGTGACCAGATGATGGCAATGTCATACCACTAGATATTCATGGATGTGATAGTTCATCTCGTGATGAGACCTCCTATCATTCAAATAACCTTTTAAGCATTCTTTATTATATTGTGGTTCCCATTTACTCAAAGATAATCATTTCACTACTTTCTTGGGTGATCCCTGGGTGAATCATATGGAAGGTTCATACAAGGATTTTATCTCTTACCCAACATCAATCCCTCTAGGCCTTCAGCCTCTTCTTCCCATTGAATGAGGGACAACCCCTTCTTGGGTCAATACACCCTAAAATCCCAAGAGATAAGGAAATACATGGGAATAATGATGGAAAGTGGTAAGTATGGTCGGGAATGGTACGATGGATCTTTAAGGGAGTTCCTATTAGCAAACTTATCCCCAAGGAAGACCACTTACTAGGGCACAATGTCAACCACCAAGGTGAAGTAGGGAAAAATGAATAATGTCCAAGCATATATCATGAAATCTAGAGAAATATAAGATATAACATACTCAATTGGCTTAAATACTGAAATGATGTTCACCATAATACTGACTTGTACCTCATGGAGCAAGACCCACTACCTTCCGGAAGCTAGATGATGTGTTGGATGCCATCTAGAAATATGTGACCATTTGTGGTGGTGAGAGGGGTTTCCAATTGTACAAAAGGTATTGTTGGTCATGTAGTCTCTCGACACTCCATATTTGAAACATGAGAGCCTCGAGACATAACCTCCTTAGTTATCCACAAAATGGGGATAACAACTAGCTCCTTCTTGGGGACACGTGTTCGCCATAGAGTGCATGAGAACCATGAAATCTTCTGGTATACTTGTGCATGCAAGGAAACATCAAATTTTCAAGTGTAGGATGGCCTACTCATCCTTGTTCTCATATAATCAAAACTAACTAAGCCAGAAAAATAAAATTTTGACATTTTTTTGAAAATTTCGAAGCTAAGCATGAAATCAATATGCAAGTAGAGAAAAATGAAAATGAAATGCATCTGAATGAATATGAGCAATCAATATGAAAATGCAAGGAATCAAAATGACTTACCTAATTACCTAGGGCCTTGGGGCCCTAAAGATCACGTGCTAGATGATGTCAGATGAAGCCATACAACGAGTGAAACCATTTGATCATCTCATCAAAGTACCTCCCCCTGTGCTTAATCATATAATACAACAAAGATAAGTTAAGCACATAATAATCATGAGTATAAAAATACATATAATCGATCATGAAATTAAACTCATGAATATGGGTGGGAGGAATGAAATCATGCTGGAAACAGAAACAATCAGCTCGATCATCCCACCTAAAAGTGTAGCCACAATACTAACCAATCCATCTTTGAAGGGGAATACTATATATAGACGAGGGATCATCTTCATCTATGCAAAAAGACTCACTTCTTGTCATGGACTGAGAGGAAATGAGAGATCATGAAAATATTGCATGGTCTCTTGGAGAAGAAGGTAAGAGGTAAGGAACAGTCTCAGGTGTATAAAAAAACTTCCTTTTCCACTGTGAATCTCCATGGAAATTTCCAAGATGAAAATACTTCCACTTTGAAGAATGAACCTTTGATTACTCTGAGGTGGACACGTCCTGATATTCCTCGAAATCTGAGAAAAACTATTGTGAGTCCTCCTAAAGAAAATTTGCATCCTCAAAAGGGTATTCATCGAGGGAAAATGAATATCACTCTGAATATGATGAAACAAGTCATCCTTGAAGGGATGGAACAAATATGTAATCATATCATCACTTTGTTTCCAAACATCTAAATCATACAAGTGTGAAGACCAGTTTTCGGATGATGAGAACTCAAATCAATTTTCTAGAGAGATACCCTCAATGTCAGTGTTCTAGATTCTTTGGCTCCTTGAAATATCTTTCAATATAGAGCTAGAGTATGGAATGACATTAACTACATTTTTTTCAATGATGGAAACAAAACCTAATATAATTACAAATATCATCTACCAAGAATCATATTATGATCTACATCACTAACAGTAGCAGCACCAACTCTAGCTATTATAAACCAAGAGCTTCTCTACCCAATCACATCAATGTAACCAATTCCTTTACATATTTTAAATTTGGGGTTTGGATGGCCTTCACCATAATCATCCTTTGCAGTGCAATATCTTAATGAGATTTTATTAGCATATCACTCTTTCTCAAATGATTTTGGCATATATCCAAGCCATTCCATGAAGTGTTTCATATCGGAATGTGAATTTGGGGTACATAAACAACTTTTGGATAGCTTCAAAGAAAAAATAATATTTTTTAATTAATCATAATCTTTAGTGGAATCAAAGGCATCCACATCGAAAGGTGCATGTCTTGAAAATCCATCCTCCATTCTCATCACAAGGCAGGAGATAAGGATTGTCCTCTAAATACTTCTCAAAGTAATATTGTGGACTTTCACCTTGATCTATGGTCATGCCTAGAACCACTATTTCAATGATGAAAATAGTTCTCCAGTGGAAAAAGGAAGAGATGAAAAAAGAAACTCCAAATCCTTCTTCCAAAGTTTTTTGAAAATAGAAAATCCTCCAAAGTCAATTCTTGCAATTGTTTCTTGGTCTAGTTCTCATTTTCCATGGTCATGTCTAAGAGATTAGGGGCTGAGTTTCTTTCCTCTAGCTTATCATGTAGCATCCATAGCCCCAAGTTGGGCCATGACACATAAAATTACAAATATTATACCATTTAATTTTAAATATCATGCTTTACATATGATCATAAATGCATTCCTAATAGCATATAAATTTCAAGCATAATTAAAACAGTAAATACCCACAATAGAAATGAAATAAATAAGCACATAGTTATTAAACAAACAAATAATAGACACTTGTCTTGTGTAAATAAAACACCAATTGCGTTCAGAGATCATACTTTCCTCCCAACCATAGACTATATTGCTCATAAACTCTCTGCGGCAGGTCACCCCCAAGCTATGACTAAAAATCCATAAGGGAAAAGAAATCCTAAGCTAGGCTAAGGTCTATCAACAACAAAAAATGCTCAAAGTAAGGTGCCAACTCTAGCAAACAACCTACAACCTCACATTCCTCACATGACTGTCCCACCCCAGGAAGTGGTCATGTATAAGAGAATAGGGGTTGAGTTTCTTTCCTCTATCTTATCATGTAGCATCCATAGCCCCAAGTTGGGCCATGCCACATAAAATTCCAAATATGATACCATTTAATTTTAAATATTATGCTTTGCATATGATTAGAAATGCATTCCTAACAGCATATAAATTTCAAGCATAATTAAAACAATAAATACCCATAATAGAAATGAAATAAATAAGCACATAGTAATTAAACAAACAAATAATAGACACTTGTATTTTGTAAACAAAACACCAACTACGTTCAGATCTCATACTTTCCTCCCAACCATAGACTCTACTACTCATAAACTCTCTGCAACAGATCACCCCCAAGCTATGACTAAAACTCCACAAGGGAAAAGGAATCCTAAGCCAGGCTAAGATCTATCAACAAAAACAAATGCTCAAAGTAAGGTACCAACTATAGAAAACAACCTACAACCTCTCATTCCTCACATGCCTGCCCCACCCCAGGAAGTGTTCCCCTTCTATACTCAATAATCCTTTGACTTATCCACTTCCCTTCTGAGGCTTCAACAACAAGTTGGACAAGAAGTCTTAGAGCCCTGTAGCTGCAGATTGGAACCCGGGGTACAAATCCTAACAGTTCTCTCACTTGGAGAGAATGCTCACAGTCCTAAAAACCCGCTTCTTCAAGATGTACACAGGCCTGACAACCTGCCTCTTCAGTTCAATTTACCCAAGTTCATTGGTTGAAACAACTCCAATGCTTCCTAAGTAAAAGTATGATTGATGGATGCGGGAAGTTACGAATGGTAGGAGTTAATGATGGGAATAATGAATGAATATTGATAGAAATGTAATAAGTTCCCCACAATATATGTGCAAGTTCCCAACTTGACACTTTTCGTGTTGGGAATTACCTTGGCCCACTTGGCCCCCCACTTGGGTGATACGTTCCTCATATTTAGGAACTTAGATAAAAATATCATATATCTAAAACTTAGTCTTTAAGGAAATATTAATATAATATTTCCTTGGGTTTAATCCCCCTTGGCTTAACCCCCTTCCTAGACTCTTAGCCCCCCTTTCCCTTGCTAGTGGAGTTTATCCCCCCATACTGTTAATGCCATTAATTTTTCAAATTACATATTTAATCAAACTTCCACAAAGGATTTAAAATATATAATACTAGAAGAAGCATGGAGTAAAATTAAGCCAAATGTAAGCCACTATTTGTTGTTTGGTAATAAAGCATGGGCTCACAGTCTTGATGAGAAAATGAAATCACTATGGCCTAAGAGTGAGAAGCGTAGTTTTCTTGGATATTCTCAAAATTTAAAAGGTTATAGAATTCTTCAACCTCATTCAAATCAAATTATTATTAGGAGAAATGTCAAGTTTGATGAAGGTCTCTCAGCCCACAAGCCTAATTTGGCATTTGTGCCATCTGCAACACACAATCCATTTTTGATGAATGTGCCATCTTTTATTCCCAACCTTTCTACTACTAATCCTATTTTGATTTCTTCTTCGAATGATGATAGTGAGGATGAAAATCCACCTCCACCCGCTCACCCTCATCTAGCTTATTTCAATGAACATGAACCTGGACCAAGACCATAGCTTTCTATATGGGTCCCTACAATGTGAGGAGTGGTTGGTTCTCTTGTCGATGATCCTTCATATTAGAATCATACACATTCATAGTTCCAATGAGCCTCCTCTCTTTTGGATCAAGTAACAAAGACTCATGATCTAGAAACATTAGAAAAATATTATGGCCATCCATATTGAGATGCAGTAATGAATGAAGAATATTGTTCCTTAATGGTGAATGATAATTGGGATATTATACATCTTATAAAAGGAAGAAAACTTGTCAAATGTAAATGGGTGTATATAATTAAGTGTGTGTTAGATTGAATGTTGAAAGACATAAGGATTGATTAGTTTCTAAGGATATTTCTCAAGTAGAAGGAATTGAATATACTATAACCTTTGTCCTTGTGGCCAAAATGAATCCATTCACCTTGTTCTAGCCCTTACATATTCATATAAATGGAACATCCATCAGATTGGATGTTAAATCTTCTTTCTTTCCAGGAGATTTGCAAGAATAAATTTAAATGGAATAACATCTTGGCTATGTTAATAATGACTCCAATCTTGTTTGGCATCTTAAGCGATCTATTTATGGTATTAAGAAATCTTCTTAGACTTGGTGTGCCAAAAATGGATAACTTTCTTCTTGAAACTAGATTGTATAGATGTCATTCTGACCCCAATGTCTATACCAAGAAAATGGGTAACCATCTCATAATACTTGTTATTTATGTTGATGGACTTATCCTCATTGGTAGTGACCCAAAACTTTTAACCCGTGAGAAATATAGCCTTAAGAAGAAATTTGAAATGACAAACTTAGGACATTTGCATTATTTTCTTGTCCTCCAAGTCCTAGAAACCTGAGAGATAATTCACTTTCCCAAGTGTGCATGTAGAAAACCGAGTACCATGTATTCTCTATTGAGGATATGAGTTACTTCTTAAAACCACCAATTTCACTCCATATTTATTTCTCTGACACCACTTTTCTCACTATCCTACTATTAACTACTTAATGCATTGAAACGTGACAATGCAAGCTTATGTAACACAATTAAATCATTCATAGTTATAGATGCATGCCTAAACATGAAAACACTACAATGCAAGCTTATGTAACACAATTAAATCATTCATAGTTATAGATGCAAGACTAAACATGCAAACATAATTGAAAAAACTAAATATCGATTGAATTCATAACATAAATAGCATTAATTCAACATAACCATAAATAAATCGTGAACACTTATGATGAAATATTTTCCACCCAACCATAGGCTCTCTATTGCAATTAGTCTCTCTACAATAGAGATCTCCCTTAAGCTGGGGCTATGAATCCACAAGGGAAATTCTACCTATGGTTGGCTCTAGCTCTCTTCAGACAGGATCATTCCTAAAATTCATAGTTTGTAAATTCTTGTAGCTATCCAAATCTACCATCCCTCTTTCCCCATCAGCCTACAAAACCCTCCCTCAGGATATTCCCACTTCCCTCCAAGGCTCCAATGCAGATCAATTAGAAAATATTACTCTTGGGGACTCCAAGTATTATCAGTTGTAATTAAGTGTACTCAATCAACAATTTCCTTAAATAGTCATAACTCCACATAGTTTAATGGTATCGATTTCCAAAATTCTATTACAACCATCCTATGTTATCTTTGGCTCAGAGGAAAAGTATAATGAATGTGAATAATGACTTTCATGCCCAAAAATCATTGAATATATTTGCATGCATGGGAGAGACCATGTACCTTCAAGAGAATTACAGGTATCATTCTTAACCATTAATTCCAAGGTCAATAGGACTTAGGATAACCAATAATCAAGGTTTAATAAGCATAAGGTTAAAGAACTTAGGGTAGTAATAAAATAACATCATGTTCCCCTTAACCTCTAAGCACCATTTATTTCCCCTCTTGTGGAGTCATAGCCCCCCAATTTTTTTGTCCTTCTTCTATAGTCTGTGATGTATATTTTTATTATCATTCAATATACCATTTTACATATCACATCGTTTAGCTCTTAACCATTCATCATGTACACATATACATTACTATGTTGGGGATCAAAACTAGGGTATTACAATGCATGTAACCTTCTTTTCCATTTTCACATGAAAGAATGTAAACCAACCACGTCTCCCTTCCAATCTAGATTCAAACTTGTTACCATATGTAATACACACTCGTGGTCATTTGTACTACACTCAAAGTAGATGTCACTTCGTAACATCAGTTAGATGGTATTCTTTTGTATTTGACTCATAGCCATTCTGATATTTACTTTAATGTTGGTCTTGTTGCCTAATATATGAAAAAACCCCATCAGATCCATTGGAAAGAAGAAAAGAGGATAATTCAATATATTTAGGGTACAATTCAGTTTGGGATACACTATAGTTCGGGGGGGGATTTTTTATTGGTTAGCTTCACTAATTCCAATTGGGTTGGCAACCCTAATAATTGAAATTGTACTATAGGTTATGTTTCCAGTCTTGGTTCCAAACCTATCACTTGGGATTGTACAAAGCAACATGCCCTTTCACTTTCTTCAACAAAGGTCGAGTATCAAGCTACACTTAGTGCAAGTCAAAAATCCCTTTAGTTTTGACAAATCCTTTTCGAGTTTAGATACTAGTAGCAACAACATCTAACCACGTTGTTGTGTGATAATTATAATGTCATTCAAGTCACCAAAGATCAAGTTCAACATTAGCATAGCAAACACATTGAGATCCACATGAACTTTAGTAGAAATCTTCTTTAGGATCATTTTATTGAAGTGCTCTATTACTTTACAAATGATCAAGTTGAAGAAATTTTCACAAAAACTCTTATAGAAGTGAATTTTTACAAGATTCGATCTATGTGAGGAGTTCAGAAGCTATCACTAAAGGGGAATAGGCTATAATTCCTCCTTCCTTCTCTTATCATGTCACCTTTGTAAATCCTTCAATGTTATGCCAAGTTGTTCTTAAGGGGGGATGTTATAATATTCAGACACTTAGGGGTTAGTTAAGTTCAACTTGGTCTAATGTGTCTTTAAACAAACCGTGTTTCTTTGGTGTGCTTTTGTAATTATCTAATCCAATGATCACAATTATGTTCTATACATAAAATGATCTGATGGTTCATCTTCTTGATCTAGATTATATTGAGAAAGACAAGAAGGCATATATATAACAAGGAAACACACAAAGATATTGCAAGAACATAGTAATACAATTAAACTCATATTCTATTAATGATTGTTTGGAACACGAAATATTGTAAAATGTAAAGCACACAAGTTATCTAGAATGGTGGTAACTTATCCCTTAAGAGAGAGATGGTTCGGCTACGCTCATTCACAAGATGTTGATTACAAAGAGGCCAAAAATTCCTTTTAACATAAAGAATCAATAAGAAAACCCTAAACATCCAAAATCCTAACCCCAGAAGATGAAACGTCAAACGATTTGTGGGCCCTGATGTGGTTAGTTGATACATCAACTTCCTGAGGGTGTAAATTTTGCATACGATCTATGTTTGGGGAGATCGATATCTCATTGGAAAGGTCTAACCGATAAGTACATATTTCAAATGGCCTAGTATTTTCCTTTAGCTATATTCTCGGAGCTATCGTGCCAAAAAAATGTCGTTTAGGGCCTCAAAATGACCTCAGAAGTTTGGGACCCAAAAAACTAAGATGTGAAACCATTTTGAATTAGTGGAACAGGTGGGTGGCCACCAGTATCCAACTGGATCACTTCTCCTCCATACTAATGACACTTTATCCATGTCTTAACACCAAATTATTCCATGATCTCTATTTAAGTAACATGTAGGGTCATTTGTTGATGATCAATTGTGAGAGATTCATATGTAAACTATTTTCTTTTTTGCATTAATATATTTCCTCAAGTGACCATGTTGGTTGGGGCTATGGACTATTTCCATATTTTATGGTTTTAACCATGTAATACACTAGTGTATTAATATTTGATCTACCTATGTGAGGGTTGACTTAAGGTTTTCAATCTATGTGGATATACCCTATTTATCGAACATTTCTATAGATAGAGCTAACGACTATACCTGCACTTGTTGGCTTCTCAAAATTGGACTCCAACTAAGATATATTTTCAAGTTCTTAGGGATATCATTCACTTTCCAAGTATCCCCCAAGGAACTTTGGGAGGTTGTAGTGCAGAGGGAGGAGGGGAAATTGATAAATGGGTGACCAAACCTCTAGCATTAGCACCCAAATTTCAGATCTGCACCAAGGTCTTGGATAATACTCATGTTTACCACTATTATTATTAGGTCACATCCAAAATAGCATACGAGACCCATGAGAAGGCTCTATGAAACTTCCTATGGGCCAATACGACTAATGGAAAAGTATTTCACAATATTAGTTGGGACCTTTGTTGAACCCCTGAGGTGCTAGGTGGTCTTAGTATAATCAAATAAATGATTTAGTTCTAATCCTTATGTGATAAGTTGATAGTAAGAGAAATGACAGGAGAGGGTTAGTTTCATTGATTCCAAGAAACACCTCTAGCAAGAAAGGGTGGTAGGGGGTTTCATTGAAAACTCTTTTTGTCACCCATATGAATGTCTAGATAATTTGAACTTTTTTATTCAAAGTATTTGGAATCCCTAGAGGCCACCAAACCCTTAGTTTCACTAATTACAAGAAATACCTCTAGCAAGAAAGGGTGGTAGGGGGTTTCATTGCAAACTCTTTTTGTCACCCATACGAATGTCTAGATAATTTTGACCTTTGTTATCCAAAGTGTTTGGAATCCCTAGAGGCCATCAAACCTTTCTTTTATTAGAGATACCTCTCACTCATAACTAGTCTCTCTTTTAATGGTCGAATTCTCTAGTGCTCCCCTCTCCTATTGCATGAGGGAACACATTGGAAAAAATTACCTATTTCTCTACTTGGAAGTTGTTTAAAAGGGTCATTCACTCAAATGACACCCTCTTTGATGCTCAAGATCAAACATTACTATTGTGGCTAAAAATAAAGAAAAACTTCAAGATATCCAGTATTGATAAAACTATAATGGAGAGGATTCAAGGTATGGAGCTTGACAATTTGGTGCTCAATTTGGCCCTACAAGGCCTAAGGGGTCTAGTGGATGGATTGAAAGTGGGAGAGGGAAAAAACCTTGGCCAAGTACAAGCATGACAGTAACTACAAGTGATTGAGTTCTAAGATTGTGTTGGAAGATCAACTCAACGTCATCTTGCAAGTTAAGTCCAAACATAAGACTTGGATTTTCATGTTAAGAAGCCTTTGGAAGTCGGTATTGGACCCAAACAAAGCAATGTTTTCCTTCCTTTTTATTATGGGGGTGCTATCAGTTTGGAAAAGTATTTCTTACTTAGGAATTTTGAACACATGTTGGCCACAATGTGGGTGATCTTAAATCCTAAAGAATCTCTTTTTGTTCTATCCTTTGGCCAAAATATCCCTGAGATGGGTGAGGTGTCTTCACTACTCATACCTTCCAGATTCTATCAAATGGAAATTTTCTCTCCAAGATGATAGGTTACCTTGGATCCTTTATTTAAACTAAGACAAGATTCTTGTGTGATATGAAATGCTCTAATTTATATGGTATAAGAACAATGATGTTATATTTAATAAGAAAAATCATTTTATGCCTTCTCCTAGTATCATGGTGAACTAACACATGTCATTTTATCCTTGCATATCAGAGTACAATCATGAAAAATAAGAATGGAGATGGACTACCTACAATAGCTATTGGATTTCTTGGGGGTTCCCTTGCATGATGAGTTACAACCACATATCCCCTCCTAGCTTGAAATAGCTCAGTCATAGTAGAGAAAATGCCACTGAGCTGGCAAGATAGTCAAAGAGAGGTAGGAGAAGGTGCAAAATATATGGCATTCATTGGGCCCTTCCCCCATAGGGAAAACAATTTCTAATCCAACCTTGTCTCTTGTTATCTTAGAGGATCCCAAACTTCCGAAGGATGGAAATAGTTAGGCCTCGTTAACTGAGGATCCACCTATGGTGACTGGTTTGGGCCATGCCTCCAGTAATCATAATGATCCCCCTTGGAATTAGTGTTTAGTGTCTTGTGCATTTGGTTGTATGCCATGTGGCACCTTGGACTTTGATACTCTTTTTTATGGTTCTATGTTCTCATTGTTTCATCTTAAGTCACCCATATTTTTTATTTTTTTATTTATTTTTCTTCATATTAGTGGTGGTTGTATGTGAGACCCACCCTTTTGTATTAAATTAATGTACACTTGGTTATATTAATAGTCACGAGAAACATTCATGTAAAAAAAAATACCTTACATTCCCCCATAATTAGGGACCCCTCTTTCTTCAAAATGTCCCTATTTTCACTAGTTATAAGACATTTGTAGAAAATCCCCTTGCACACAAAAAGAGATGAGAGTTATATCATACTAACATGCTATAATGGCTATCCACTCACATCCTCAATTTTTTTCTTAGTATTTCCTATTGTTGAATTTGTTTATCAAGGCTACCTTTGAGCACTCTACTATGTTTGTTCCATTAAGAAAAGATTCACATCAATCTCATTTTCTTTATAAGAAGTTTGATACATAGAACAATTTTCCTCTTCCTTATGGCCTTTATCTTTTTTGAACTTAGAGGCCTCCCTTTTCTCCTTATCATCCTTCCTAGGGATACTAGGCTAAGCTTTGGGTTCTACATGGCCATTTGTCTTGAAACCATTATCAATCCTAAAACACCCCCAAACTTTGTCATTTCTTAAAAATGTTCCCCCATCAAATTCCATTCGATGATAAACATGACCATTATGCACTCTCTCCTTAGATCGTTCCCTCCTTACAGTATCATCAACACATGGTGAACATAGAGGAAGATGGATCCAATCCCTTCCTAGGAAGCTGATATGGAATAGTTGGTGAGATTGATAAGGGAATTTATTAGATGATGTAAACTTACATTGATGTAGATAAGAGGGGGAATGAAGAAATATTCATTTGAAGGCTCCTTCCGCAATGATTACACTCCATCATAACACAAAATGAGTTGTGATGCTTGCTCCACATATCAATGTGATGTCCCCCACGTATGAGACTTGAGGAAGAAATTCTCTAAGGGATCTTGGGAAGTTTTGATGTGAGAAAATGTCACAATGTCAACCTCACAAATTCACCCAGCAAAAGGTACCAATTAGATCTTCCTCCATTGAAATGGAGAACCATCCAATTATGCCCCCAAAATTTTAATCTAGCGTTATGAAAATATGAAATGTAAAAGTGCAATATGAAATGCAACTAACTAATCCTAGCTAGGAGAAAAAATAGTAATACAAACTAACATCTAAGGGAGGCGGGGGTTCCACCACTACCATCAAAAAATAACCTACACCAAACCCCCTTATTTCCTCGCAAGGTCGAAAATGATTAACTATTGGGAACACTTCTCCATCATAAAACCAACAACCTGAAATGAAATGGGTTAGTCACACAACATAAGTGAGAATAGTCCACTGCTAAATGCAAGTGAATAAGCAAAGCCAATAATCTACAAAATACTTAAATCCGTGTGCTTTAATCAAATGTTAGCAAACAAAATATAAGTGAGCAATAAACCAAGAAGCTAGAGAATATCGTACATGATTCAAATTTCACACCCATAAGCACCAAGAGAGATGGGAGATGCAAGAATAGTCCACAACCAAGCCCAAATATATAAGAGTATCAAAAAAATGGCTAATTGTGACTTTTTTATTAACATATGAAGAAAGTTTACAATGCCAAAAAAAGATACCCCCACCAAATGTTCAAAACATGTATAAATAAGGAGGGGTCCTATAGGAATTACAAAATATGATTATTCACCTTCCTTTTTGGTTGTTACCATACCACTTAACCCTTTCATACAATGATTGTAATTCAAAAAATAATTTAAATATTACATTAGAATTGGTTGGCTTTATAAATATTATTGTTAGTTTCTTCTTGTTTGTGCATTACCACATTAATTCCACGAGATTGTTGAGAGGAAAATTCCCACCCTCATTTTGGAAGATCAAAGTTCGATGTGGTTCTGCCATTGCTAGTACTTCTGCCAAATATTCCTTCCTATCTTGCAACACAACATCCTAGTCTTCTAGTGTATCATGGAGAATGAACTCAACCTATTTGATGCTAGAAGATATCATAGTTGTTTCACTATGGCTATGTGGTCATATATTATTCAAAATAGGATTGCACTTATCTTGCCAACAATGTGATCTCATTCAGATGTGGCCTCTCCTTCTATAGATATACAACTCACCACTCTAATTGTTTCTTAACTACCTTCATGCTAGCTTATATTTTTGTGCATGCATGAACATGATGATAACAATCATGAATTGGGGATACTACTTGATCCTCCTGTAAGTGCACAAAATCTACAAAGTTGACCAGGCAATCTTTCCTACCTTATAATACTCCACCTAATTTTCTATGCTAGAAATGCCCTCTTTAATTTGCCTATTTTTCTCCATCATCTTGAAAATGGCTTCTCTTGATGAATAAGCCATAGCGATCGTAGTGGTGTCCAATGTAGCTAGTCCCACAAGATGGGTGTATACAACAATTATTTTTGTGGTGACCATCGTTATTTCATTTGCATCCACTTTCTCATGTTTGTGAGTTCACTTCTTAATGGCCTTTCATTTACTATCATATTCAAAGGTTTCCAAAACATTGGAAGGTCCATAATCATTGTAGCTTTTAGGAATGCTCTTGAATAACTCATCCAACCATAATGATGTCAACGTGGGATGAATTCTACTTGCAACAACTCTCATCCAAGTAATTTTATTTCCATAGATTTTGATAATGGATCAGGAATGTTGGGAGTGATGGATACCACATCTCACACAACCCCAGAATTTTTTCCATCACACACACTACATCCAATAAGAAGGAATCGTTATGAAACTACGGAAACTAGTCCTCGAGATCTCCAAGAATTTCTTAATTGAAACATCGATGTTACTAGATAGGATTTTTTCCTAATTAAACATGGTTCCTTTGGTGATTATATAATGTTTGAGAGGAACTCAATACTCATGTAGTTGGGAGTAGTTATTTTCTCTGTACAATTTGTTGATTGGAATTACCACATCCTTAGTCAATTCTTCCAGCTAGTCCATGGGATAAACATTTGAAGATCATTTTAAAAATGACTTCTTTCCATCCCACCAACTTTCAATCACTTTAAATGAATTGTGCTTGCTAGTGAATGTTTGCACTAAGTCCTTGTCTAGCAAGATTTTTGGAGTAGGCAATTCATACATTGTCTTCAAAGTGTGGGGAGAAAATGAGCCAATCTGTTTTCCACTGTCAGAGTAAATACTTCATTCTTTAGTATTTACTCGCTTCACCAACCAATGTATTGCCTCCAACATAGTAAAATGTCTCGAACAAGCTACCAAAGGTGCATTCATATGGTACTTATATGTCAGGATCTATATCATTATACATAGAACTATGTTCTAGTTTTTCCACCTCTACTAGCTCTTTTTTTATTTTCTATTTTCTCCTTCATAAGTGTCATGTTTCAAACCTACACTGGCACATCATATAAAATTCCACTTTAATTTGTTAGATCAGAAACCACCTCAATAAACTTGAGTAATCCTTCAGTGGAATCAAATAAATGTTAAATTATATCGTGAGTAAAACAATAATGCATTTCTAACTCTATGCTTAGCAAAGGTTTAACATTTAACATAGTGGTAGAGTCATGAAGAAGATTGTCAGGATTATGGATGCCTATGGAACTATGTTTAAATGCATTGCAATTGTGCATTTAATAGTTGTTATAACAATCGATACTCACTGAGCATTGCTATCACTTTTTCAAGGCCAAGAGTATTTATCCTTTGCAAAAATAGGAGCAATGGCTTAATCCTTAGCAACTTGGGAACCAACTACCCTCTTGGTCAACTAACTCGATGGGAATGAAATTGATCCCTGGTGGATATGAGAGGGATCATAATTATGACTTTACATTCCCATGATTGATATCTTGAGAGAAACATAACCCTTTGAATGGGAAGAGTGTCATAGGCTTATGGTGCTTCAATAGATGCTTGGTCTCTTACTTGAATTTGTATGAAATAAAGTGAAAGTGGTTGGCTCTTAAATGAGCTTTGATCACTTCTTTATGGATATCAGTGCTAAGTATAAA
>SNQJ01S0030658.1:40883-61812 GCA_010110895.2 Picea sitchensis | reverse complement strand
CAAAAATTGACCAGGGCTGAAATGGTTGAACATCAACTCAAAGGCCTTTGTTATAACTATGATGACAAATATTTCCCGGGCCACAAGTGTAAAGAACAAAATCTTTTTATGGCCATCTCCAAGGAGATTTCGGGAGAAGATGAAGAAACTCCCTCTTTGTCCAAGTCACCTGAATCCACTGACATAACCCCTCCCTCAGACCCTCCTGAAGTAGAACCGGTCATTTCCCTCAATGCTTTCACTGGATTCTCCACTCCCCAAACCCTCAAGCTAATCGGTTACATCAAGCATCGGAAGGTCATCATTCTGGTTGATAGTGGCAGCACCCATAATTTTATTCATCGCTGCATTGCCCAAGAAACTCATTGCTACATCCATGCCGTCAATAATTTCCAAATCATGATTTCCAATGGTGGTTGCATAATGTGGAGGGCATTGTGAAAATGTGTGTCTCTAAATTGGTGACTACCACTTGAAATCCCATATGTTTGTTATCGACATGGGAGGTTGTGACATTGTTTTGGGTGCAGACTGGCTAAGGACTTTGGGTCCCATTCTCATGGATTTTAAATACTTAACCATGAAATTCGACCAGGAGGGCCACCAATATAAGTTCCAAGGCATCACCGCCATTTCACCTGATATCATTAGTTCCCATCGTATGGAAAAGCTGCTCAAAAAGGGTCATTCTAGTGTTATCACCCAACTCCATGCCATACAAGCAACAAAGACACCCTCGGTAGCACAAGACCTCCAAGCGATCCTTTATAAACATCAATTGGTCTTTTCCACTCTACAAGGCCTCCCTCCTTCCCGTGGTGTTCATGATCATTCCATTCCCCTTGTACCCGGAAGCCTTCCTCCCAATATCCGTCTGTATCGTCACCCATTTTCCTAAAAAAATGAAATTGATAAAATGGTCCAGGAACTGCTTAATGTAGGCGTTATCCACCCTAATACAAGCCCCTACTCATCTCCTGTGGTCATGGTCCTAAAGAAAGAAGGTTCTTGGAAAATGTGTCCTGACTTCCGTACCCTCAACAAACTTACCTTCAATGACAAATTCCCCATTCCTGTCATTGATGACCTCGTGGATGAATTGAGTGGCACCCAATTCTTCACTAAATTGGATCTTCGTTTGGGCTACCACCAGATATGTATGAAAGAGGCCGACAATCCCAAGACTACCTTTAGAACTCATGAATTCCACTATGAGTTTTTGGTCATGCCCTTTGGCTTGTGTAATGCCCCCTCCACCTTCCAAAGCCTCATGAATCATGTCTTCTATCCTTTTCTCTGCCATTTTGTCTTAGTTTTCTTTGATGATATCCTCATCTATAGCAAAACCTAGACAGACTATCTTTCTCATGTGGATCGAGTTCTCCATCTACTCTCTCAGCACCAAATTTTCTTAAAACAGTCTAAATGTGTTTTTCGCACCTCAGAAGTAGAATGCTTGGTTCATCTGGTTGGAAAAGATGGCGTCAGGGTGGACCCTAAAAAGATTGAATATATGCAATACTGGCCTCACCCAAAGACTCTTAAGAGATTGCGTGGATTTCTAGGCTTAACAGGGTATTATCGCAAGTTTGTTAAGAATTATGGGAAGATTGCAGCACCTCTCACTACTCTCCTCAAAAATAACTCTTTCACTTGGACTCCAGTCGTTGCTCAAGATTTTTAGACCTTGAATATGGCCATGTGCACCACTCTGGTCCTTTCCCTTCCTGATTTCACAAAGACCTTTGTGCTGGAATGTGATGCCTTAGGGAAAGGAATTGGTGTTTTCCTTATGCAAGAGAGTCGACCTTTGGCCTTTACCAGCAAGAAACTATCTGAAAGAAATCTGGGAAAATCCATCTATGAAAAGGAAATTTTGGCTATTCTGCATGTCGTGGATCTATGGCGTCCTTATCTATTGGGGCAACGTTTCCAAATTAAGACAAACCATCAAAGCCTCAAGTATTTTCTGGAACAACACATTTCCTCCCCAGAACAACAAAAATGGGTGACTAAACTCTTTGTATATGATTAAGAGATCATTTATAAGAAAGGAAAAGACAATGTGGTTGCGGATGCACTTTCTCGAAAATATGAAGACGAAGTATCCTTTTTTTCTCTTTCATTCATTGTACCAGATTGGCTCCAAGTCGTTTGCCAGGACTAGCTACAAGATCCCAAAAGCTCGCAGTTGATCCACCAATTGTAGTCCAAGGCTCCAGCTTCCCCAGGGTACTCTTGGCTCCATGAGGAACTTCGATACAAAGGCCGTTTGTATTTAAGTAAACAATCAAAGCTTGAATCCACGGTACTTTTTGAGTTTCATGCTACACCCACAGAAGGGCACTTCGGGTTCACCAAAACCTATGACAGGGTCAAACGTTCATTTTTCTAGGATGGTATGAAACAGGACATTCGTAATTTTGTAGTTGAATGTGATGTGTGTCAACGCAACAAGGGAGACACAGTCAAATCGTCGGGCACACTACAACCGTTCCCGATTCCACCTGCTATTTGGAAGGATATCTCTATGGATTTTATTACCGGCTTACCCAAATCGGGAAATAAATCCGTCATCATGGTGGTTGTTGATCGCCTTTCCAAGTATGCTCATTTCTATGCCCTTCAACACCCATTTACAGCATCCATGGTGGCTCAAATATTCATGGATCAGGTCTTCAAGCTTCATGGCATGCCACACTCTATTGTTTCTAATCACGACCCAACTTTCACAAACAATTTTTGGTAAGAATTGTTAAAGATACAAGGCATCGAATTGCATCTCAACACATCTTATCATCCCCAAACTGATGGCCAAACGGAAGTTGTCAACAAGTATTTGGAAACATATTTGAGGTGTTTTGCCTCAGAAAAGAAAAATCAGTGGGCTCAATGGTTACCCCTAGCTGAATGGTGGTACAACACTTCATACCATACAGCTACACACATGACTCCTTTTGAAGCAATATATGGACAGAAGCCACCTTTAGTTCTCTCATACTTATTGGGTGCCTCGAAGGTCCAGGCTGTTGACCTAACACTTACATCTCGAGAGGCTATTCTCTGTACCCTCAAAGATAGTTTGTTCATGGCACAGAATCACATGAAGAAACAAGCAGATCAAGGTCGCTCTGAACGTCAATTTGCAGAAGGGGATTAGGTGTTTCTTTGACTGCAACCTTACAAGCAAACTTCCCTCAAGGTTGAGCATTGTCAGAAGCTAGTGCCCAAATTTTATGGTCCTTATACCGTACTCAAGCGTGTGGGACAAGTCACCTATCAGTTAGCTTTGCCCATCAATTCGAATCTACATCCTGTTTTTCATGTTTCATGCTTAAAGAAGGTGATTGGAGCTAAGTGCCAAATTCAAACCAACCTTCTAGAGTTAGTTGAAGAAGGATCCATTTGGCTACAGCCAGAAGCAGTTTTGGACCAGCGTGAGCAGCACCTACGTCAGATAACCATAAAGGAAGTGCTAGTACAGTGGAAAGATACAACTCTAGCAGACGCCACTTGGGAACCAACTACCATTCTGCAGCAATTTCCTCATCTCAAGCCTTGAGGACAAGGTTGTTTTTAAGGGGGCGGACATGTTAGGGTCCTAACCCGCACATAGGTAGAATAATATATTCAGATGTAATAAAGGTCAATATTAATAAGGCCTTTCAATAAAATAGAATAAGGCGGATGTAAGAAGACCTAATAGAAGCTTCTGCTTCTAGAAGGATCTTCCTCTAGATGCTTCTTTTAGTATAAATAGGAGTCGAGGGTATAAGAACCATAGATTGGATATTATTGTAATAGAGCTCTTCTCAACTGGAGGTTTCCCCCTCGAAGAGGCTCGTGAACATTTCTTTCATATTCAAAGTGTTATTTCTGTTGTTATTCTTATATCATTTCAGTGTTATTGTGGTGAATGTGCTGGTTATATTGTTGTTATTCTGCCATTACTAGCATTTTATTTCAGTTCTGCATACATTTTATATCTGGTATATTATAGTTAATGATGGGAATAGTGAATGAATAATGATAGAAATGTAATAAGTTCCCCACAATATATGTGCAAGTTCCCAACTTGACACTTTTCATGTTGGGAATTACCTTGGCCCACTTGGCCCCCCACTTGGGTGATACGTTCTTCATATTTAGGAACTTAGATAAAAATATCATATATCTAAAACTTAGGCTTGAAGGAAATATTAATATAATATTGCCTTGGGTTTAATCCCCCTTGGCTTAACCCACTTCCTAGACTCTCAGCCCCCTTTTCCCTTTCTAGTGGAGTTTATCCCCCCATACTGTTAATGCCATTAATTTTTCAAATTACATATTTAATCACACTTCCACAAAGGATTTAAAATATATAATACTAGAAGAAGCATGGAGTAAAATTAAGCCAAATGTAAGCCACTATTTGTTGTTTGGTAATAAAGCATGGGCTCGCATTCTTGATGAGAAAATGAAATCACTATATCCTAAGAGTGAGAAGTGTAGTTTTCTTGGATATTCTCAAAATTTAAAAGGTTATAGAATTCTTCAACCTCATTCAAATCAAATTATTATTAGGAGAAATGTCAAGTTTGATGAAGGTCTCTCAGCCCACAAGCCTAATTTGGCATTTGTGCCATTTGAAACCCACAATCCATTTTTTACGTGTGCCATCTTTTATTCCCAACCTTTCTGCTGCTAATCCTATTTTGATTTCTTCTTCGAATGATGATAGTGAGGATGAAAATCCACCTCCACCCACTCACCCTCATCTAGCTTATTTCAATGAACATGAACCTGGACCAACACCATAGCTTTCTAGATGGGTCCCTACAATGTGAGGAGTGGTTAGTTCTCTTGTCGATGATCCTTCATATTAGAATCATACACATTCATAGTTCCAATGAGCCTCCTCTCTTTTGGATCAAGTAACAAAGACTCATGATCTAGAAACATTAGAAAAATATTATGGCCATCCATATTGAGATGCAGTAATGAATGAAGAATATTGTTCCTTAATGGTGAATGATAATTGGGATGTTATACATCTTATAAAAGGAAAAAAACTTGTCAAATGTAAATGGGTGTATATAATTAAGTGTGCGTCAGATTGAATGTTGAAATACATAAAGATTGATTAGTTTCTAAAGAATTTTCTCAAGTAGAAGGAATTGAATATACTATAACCTTTGTCCTTGTAGCCAAAATGAATCCATTCACCTTGTTCTAGCCCTTACATATTCATATAAATGGAACATCCATCAGATTGGATGTTAAATCTTCTTTCTTTCTAGGATATTTGCAAGAATAAATTTAAATGGAACAACCTCCTGGCTATGTTAATAATGACTCCAATCTTGTTTGGCATCTTAAGCGATATGTTTATGGCATTAAGAAATCTCGTTAGACTTGGTGTGCCAAAAATGGATAACTTTCTTCTTGACACTAGATTGTATAGATGTCATTCTGACCCCAATGTCTATACCAAGAAAATGGGTAACCATCTCATAATACTTGTTCTTTATGTTGATGGACTTATCCTCATTGGTAGTGACCCAAAACTTTTAACCCGTGAGAAATATAGCCTTAAGAAGAAATTTGAAATGACAAACTTAGGACATTTGCATTATTTTCTTGTCCTCCAAGTCCTACAAACCTGAGAGATAATTCGCTTTCCCAATATAAGTGTGAAAACCGAGTATTATGTATTCTCTGTTGAGGATATGAGGTACTTCTTAAAACCACCAATTTCACTCCATATTTATTTCTTTGACACCACTTTTCTCACTATCCTACTATTAACTACTTAATGCATGCAAACGTGACAATGCAAGCTTATGTAACACAATTAAATCATTCATAGTTATAGATGCATGGCTAAACATGAAAAAACTACAATGCAAGACTATGTAACACAATTAAATCATTCATAGTTATAGATGCAAGACTAAACATGAAAACATAATTGAAAAAACTAAATATTGATTGAATTCATAACATAAATAGCATTAATTCAACATAACCATAAATAAATCATGAAAACTTATGATGAAAGATTTTACACCCAACCATAGGCTCTCTATTGCAATTAATCTATCTAGAATAGAGATCTCCCTTAAGCTGGGGCTTTGAATCCACAAGGGAAATTCTACCTATGGTTGGCTCTAGCTCTCTTCACACAGGATAATTCCTAAAATTCATAGTTTGTAAACTCTTGCAGCTATCCAAATCTACCATCCCTCTTTCCCCATCAGCCTACAAAACCCTCCCTTGGGATATTCCCACTTCCCTCCAAGGCTCCAATGCAGATCAATTAGAAAATATCACTCTTGGGGACTCCAAGTATTATCAGTTGTAATTAAGTGTACTCAGTGACAACAATTTCCTTAAATAGTCATAACTCCACATAGTTTAATGGTATCAATTTCCAAAATTCTATTACAACCATCCTATGTTATCTTTGGCTCAGAGGAAAAATATCCAAGCATAATGAATGTGAATAATGAATTTCATGCCCAAAAATCATTGAATATATTTGCATGCATGGGAGAGACCATGTACCTTCAAGAGAATTACAGATATCATTCTTAACCATTAAATCCAAGGTCAATAGGACTTAGGATAACCAATAATCAAGGTTTAATAAGGATAAGGTTAAAGAACTTAGGGTAGTAATAAAATAACATCATTTTCTCCTTAGCCTCTAAGCACCATTTATTTCCCCTCTTGTGGAGTCATAGCCCCCCAATTTTTTTGTCCTTCTTCTATAGTCTGTGATGTATATTTTTATTATCTTTCAATGTACCATTTTACATATTACATCATTTAGATCTTAACCATTCATCATGTACACATATACATTACTACGTTGGGGATCAAAACTAGGGTATTACAGTGCATGTAACCTTCTTTTCCATTTTCACATGAAAGAATGTAAACCAACCACGTCTACCTTCCAATCTAGAGTCAAACTTGTTACCATATGTAATATACACTCATGGTCATTTGTACTACACTCAAAGTAAATGTCACTTCGTAACATTAGTTAGATGGTATCCTTTTGTATTTGACTCATACCCATTCTGATATTTACTTTAATGTTGGTCTTGTTGCCTAGTATATGAAAAAACCCCATCAGATCCATTGGAAAGAAGAAAAGAGGATAATTCAATATATTTAGGGTACAATTCAGTTTGGGATACACTATAGTTCGGGGTGGGGGGGATTTTTTATTGGTTAGCTTCACTAATTCCAATTGGGTTGGCAACCCTAATAATTGAAATTGTACTACAGGTTATGTTTCCAGTCTTGGTTCCAAACCTATCACTTGGGATTATACGAAGCAACATGCCCTTTCACTTTCTTCAACAAAGGTCGAGTATCACTCTACACTTAGTGCAAGTCAAAAATCCCTTTAGTTTTGACAAATCCTTTCTGAGTTTAGATACTAGTAGCAGCAACATCTAACCACATTGTTGTGTGATAATTATAATGTCATTCAACTCACCAAAGATCAAGTTCAACATTAGCATAGAAAACACATTGAGATCCACATGCACTTTAGTAGAAATCTTCTTGAGGATCATTTTATTGAAGTTCTCTATTACTTTACAGATGATCAAGTTAAATACATTTTCACAAAAACTCTTATAGAAGTGAATTTTTACAAGATTCGATCTATGTTAGGAGTTTAGAGGCTATCACTAAAGGTTAATAGGCTATAATTCCTCCTTCCTTCTCTTATCGTGTCACCTTTGTAAATCCTTCAATGTTATGCCAAGTTGTTCTTAAGGGGGGATGTTATAATATTCAGACACTTAGGGGTTAGTTAAGTTCAACTTGGTCTAATGTGTCTTTAAATAAAATGTGTTTCTTTGGTGTGCTTTTGTAATTATCTAATCCAATGATCACAATTATGTTCTATACATAAAATGATCTGATGGTTCATCTTCTTGATCTATATTATATTGAGAAAGACAAGAAGGCATATATATAACAAGGAAACACACAAAGATATTGCAAGAACATAGTAATACAATTAAACTCATATTCTATTAATGATTGTTTGGAACACAAAATACTGTAAAATGTAAAGCACACAAGCTATCTAGAATGGTGGTAACTTATCCCTTAAGAGGGAGATTTTTTGGCTATGCTCATTCACAAGACGTTGATTACAAAGAGGCCACAAAGTCCTTTTAACATAAAGAATCAATAAGAAAACCCTAAACATCCAAAATCCTAACCCCAAAAGATGAAACGTCAAACGATTTGTGGGCCCTGATGTGGTTAGTTGATACGTCAACTTCCTAAGGGTGTAAATTTTGCATACGATCTATGTTTGGGAAGATCAATATCTCATTGGAAAGGTCTAACCAATAAGTACACATTTCAAATGGCCTAGTATTTTCCTTTAGCTACATTCTCAGAGCTATCGTGCCAAAAAAATGTCGTTTAGGGCCTCAAAATGACCTCGGAAGTTTGGGACCCAAAAAACTAAGATGCGAAACCATTTTGAATTAGTGGAACAGGTGGGTGGCCACCAGTATCCAACTGGATCACTTCTCCTCCATACTAATGACACTTTATCCATGTCTTAACACCAAATTATTACATGATCTCTATTTAAGTAACATGTAGGGTCATTTGTTGATGATCAATTGTGAGACATTCATATGTAAACTATTTTCTTTTTTGCATTAATATATTTCCTCAAGTGACCATGTTGGTTGGGGCTATGGAATATTTCCATATTTTATGGTTTTAACCACGTAATACACTAGTGTATTAATATTTGATATACCTATGTGAGGATTGACTTAAGGTGTTCAATCTATGTGGATATACCCTATTTATCGAGCATTTCTATAGATAGAGCTAACGACTATACCTGCACTTGTTGGATTCTCAAAATTGGACCTACATCCAACTAAGATATATTTTCAAGTTCTTAGGGATATCATTCACTTTCCAAGTATTCCCCAAGGAACTTTGGGAGGTTGTAGTGCAGAGGGAGGAGGGGAAATTGATAAATGGGTGACCAAACCTCTAGCATTAGCACCCAAATTTCAGATCTACACCAAGGTCTTGGATAATACTCATGTTTACCACTATTATTATTAGGTCCCATCCAAAATAGCATACAAGACCCATGAGAAGGCTCTATGAAACTTCCTATGGGCCAATACGACTAACTTGCAATGTTTTCCAAACTGATAGCACTCCCATAAGAAGTTGATATTGGACCCAAACAAAGCAATGTTTTCCTTCATTTTTATTATGGGAGTGCTATCAGTTTGGAAAAGTATTTCTTACTTAGGAATTTTGAACACATGTTGGCCACAATCTGGGTGATCTTAAATCCTAAAGAATCTCTTTTTGTTCTACCCTTTGGCCAAAATATACCTGAGATGGGTGAGGTGTCTTCACTACTCATACCTTCTAGATTCTATCAAATGGAAATTTTCTCTCCAAGATGGTTACCTTGGGCCCTTTATTTAAACTAAGACAAGATTCTTGTGTGATATGGAATGCTCTAATTTATATGGTATAAGAACAATGATGTTATATTTAATAAGAAAAATCATTTTATGCCTTCTCCTAGTATCATGGTGAACTGACACATGTCATTTTATCCTTGCATATCATAGTACAATCATGAAAAATAAGAATGGAGATGGACCACCTACAATAGATATTGGATTTCTTGGGGGTTCCCTTGCATGATGAGTTGCAACCACATATCCCCTCCTAGCTTGAAATAGCTCAGTCATAGTAGAGAAAATGCCACTGAGCTGGAAAGCTAGTCAAAGAGAGGTAGGAGAAGGTGGAAAATATATGGCTTTCATTGGGCCCTTCCCCATAGGGAAAACAATTTCTAATCCAACCTTGTCTCTTGTTATCTTAGAGGATCCCAAACTTCCAAAGGATGGAAATAGTTAGGCCTCATTA
Organism: Picea sitchensis; assembly: GCA_010110895.2. Classification (NCBI taxonomy): domain Eukaryota; kingdom Viridiplantae; phylum Streptophyta; class Pinopsida; order Pinales; family Pinaceae; genus Picea; species Picea sitchensis. The sequence goes on along the minus strand of SNQJ01S0030658.1, from coordinate 51,873 downwards.
ACTAAGGATCCACCTATGGTGACTGGTTTGGGCCATGCCTCCAATAATCATAATGATCCCCCCTTGGAATTAGTGTTTAGTGTCTTGTGCATTTGGTTGTATGACATGTGGCACCTTGGACTTTGATACTATTTTTTATGGTTCTATGTTCTCATTGTTTCATCTTAAGTCACCCATATTTTTTATTTTTTTATTTATTTTTCTTCATATTAGTGGTAGTTGTATGTGAGACCCGCCCTTTTGTATTAAATTAATGTACACTTGGTTATATTAATATTCACGAGAAACATTCATGTAAAAAAAATACCTTACATTCCCCCATAATTAGGGACCCCTCTTTCTTCAAAATGTCCCTATTTTCACTAGTTATAAGACATTTGTAAAAAATCCCCTTGCACCCAAAAAGAGATGAGAGTTATATCATACTAACATGCTATAATGGCTATCCACTCACATCCTCATTTTTTTTTATTAGTATTTCCTATTGTTGAATTTGTTTATCAAGGCTACCTTTGAGCACTCTACTATGTTTGTTCCATTAAGAAAAGATTCACATCAATCTCATTTTCTTTATAAGAAGTTTGATACATAGAACGATTTTCCTCTTCCTTATGGCCTTTATCTTTTTTGAACTTAGAGGACTCCCTTTTCTCCTTATCATCGTTCCTAGGGATACTAGGCTAAGCTTTGGGTTCTACATGGCCATCTGTCTTGAAACCATTATCAATCCTAAAACACCCCCAAACTTTGTCATTTCTTAAAAACATTCCCCCATCAAATTCCATTCAATGATAAACATGACCATTATGCACTCTCTCCTTAGATTGTTCCCTCCTTACAGTATCATCAACACATGGTGAACATAGAGAAATATGGATCCAATCCATTCCTAGGAAGTTGATATGGAATAGATGGTGAGATAGATAAGGGAATTTATTAGACGATGTAACTTACATTGATGTAGATAAGAGGGAGAATGAATAAATATTCACTTGAAGGCTCCTTCTGCAATGATTACACTCCATCATAACACAAAATGAGTTGTGACACTTGCTCCACATATCAATGTGATGCCCCCCACATATGAGACTTGAGGAAGAAATTCTCTAAGGACTCTTGGGAAGTTTTGACGTGAGAAAATGTCACAATGTCAACCTCATAAATTCACCCAGCAAAAGGTACTAATTAAATCTTCCTCCATTGAAATGGAGAACCATCCAATTATGCCCCCAAAATTTTAATCTAGGGTTATGGAAATATGAAATGTAAAAGTGCAATACGAAATGAAACTAACTAATCCTAGCTAGGAGCAAAAATAGTAATACAAACTAACATCTAAGGGAGAGGGGGATTCCACCACTACCATCAAAAAATAACCTACACCAAACCCCCTTATTTCCTCGCAAGGTCGAAAATGATTAACTATTGGGAACACTTCTCCATCATAAAACCAACAACCTGAAATGAAATGGGTTAGTCACACAACATAAGTGAGAATAGTCCACTGCTAAATGCAAGTGAATAAGCAAAGCCAATAATCTACAAAATACTTAAATCCGTGTGCTTTAATCAAATGTTAGCAAACAAAATATAAGTGAGCAATAAACCAAGAAGCTAGAGAATATCGTACATGATTCAAATTTCACACCCATAAGCACCAAGAGAGATGGGAGATGCAAGAATAGTCCACAACCAAGCCCAAATATATAAGAGTATCAAAAAAATGGCTAATTGTGACTTTTTTATTAACATATGAAGAAAGTTTACAATGCCAAAAAAAGATACCCCCACCAAATGTTCAAAACATGTATAAATAAGGAGGGGTCCTATAGGAATTACAAAATATGATTATTCACCTTCCTTTTTGGTTGTTACCATACCACTTAACCCTTTCATACAATGATTGTAATTCAAAAAATAATTTAAATATTACATTAGAATTGGTTGGCTTTATAAATATTATTGTTAGTTTCTTCTTGTTTGTGCATTACCACATTAATTCCACGAGATTGTTGAGAGGAAAATTCCCACCCTCATTTTGGAAGATCAAAGTTCGATGTGGTTCTGCCATTGCTAGTACTTCTGCCAAATATTCCTTCCTATCTTGCAACACAACATCCTAGTCTTCTAGTGTATCATGGAGAATGAACTCAACCTATTTGATGCTAGAAGATATCATAGTTGTTTCACTATGGCTATGTGGTCATATATTATTCAAAATAGGATTGCACTTATCTTGCCAACAATGTGATCTCATTCAGATGTGGCCTCTCCTTCTATAGATATACAACTCACCACTCTAATTGTTTCTTAACTACCTTCATGCTAGCTTATATTTTTGTGCATGCATGAACATGATGATAACAATCATGAATTGGGGATACTACTTGATCCTCCTGTAAGTGCACAAAATCTACAAAGTTGACCAGGCAATCTTTCCTACCTTATAATACTCCACCTAATTTTCTATGCTAGAAATGCCCTCTTTAATTTGCCTATTTTTCTCCATCATCTTGAAAATGGCTTCTCTTGATGAATAAGCCATAGCGATCGTAGTGGTGTCCAATGTAGCTAGTCCCACAAGATGGGTGTATACAACAATTATTTTTGTGGTGACCATCGTTATTTCATTTGCATCCACTTTCTCATGTTTGTGAGTTCACTTCTTAATGGCCTTTCATTTACTATCATATTCAAAGGTTTCCAAAACATTGGAAGGTCCATAATCATTGTAGCTTTTAGGAATGCTCTTGAATAACTCATCCAACCATAATGATGTCAACGTGGGATGAATTCTACTTGCAACAACTCTCATCCAAGTAATTTTATTTCCATAGATTTTGATAATGGATCAGGAATGTTGGGAGTGATGGATACCACATCTCACACAACCCCAGAATTTTTTCCATCACACACACTACATCCAATAAGAAGGAATCGTTATGAAACTACGGAAACTAGTCCTCGAGATCTCCAAGAATTTCTTAATTGAAACATCGATGTTACTAGATAGGATTTTTTCCTAATTAAACATGGTTCCTTTGGTGATTATATAATGTTTGAGAGGAACTCAATACTCATGTAGTTGGGAGTAGTTATTTTCTCTGTACAATTTGTTGATTGGAATTACCACATCCTTAGTCAATTCTTCCAGCTAGTCCATGGGATAAACATTTGAAGATCATTTTAAAAATGACTTCTTTCCATCCCACCAACTTTCAATCACTTTAAATGAATTGTGCTTGCTAGTGAATGTTTGCACTAAGTCCTTGTCTAGCAAGATTTTTGGAGTAGGCAATTCATACATTGTCTTCAAAGTGTGGGGAGAAAATGAGCCAATCTGTTTTCCACTGTCAGAGTAAATACTTCATTCTTTAGTATTTACTCGCTTCACCAACCAATGTATTGCCTCCAACATAGTAAAATGTCTCGAACAAGCTACCAAAGGTGCATTCATATGGTACTTATATGTCAGGATCTATATCATTATACATAGAACTATGTTCTAGTTTTTCCACCTCTACTAGCTCTTTTTTTATTTTCTATTTTCTCCTTCATAAGTGTCATGTTTCAAACCTACACTGGCACATCATATAAAATTCCACTTTAATTTGTTAGATCAGAAACCACCTCAATAAACTTGAGTAATCCTTCAGTGGAATCAAATAAATGTTAAATTATATCGTGAGTAAAACAATAATGCATTTCTAACTCTATGCTTAGCAAAGGTTTAACATTTAACATAGTGGTAGAGTCATGAAGAAGATTGTCAGGATTATGGATGCCTATGGAACTATGTTTAAATGCATTGCAATTGTGCATTTAATAGTTGTTATAACAATCGATACTCACTGAGCATTGCTATCACTTTTTCAAGGCCAAGAGTATTTATCCTTTGCAAAAATAGGAGCAATGGCTTAATCCTTAGCAACTTGGGAACCAACTACCCTCTTGGTCAACTAACTCGATGGGAATGAAATTGATCCCTGGTGGATATGAGAGGGATCATAATTATGACTTTACATTCCCATGATTGATATCTTGAGAGAAACATAACCCTTTGAATGGGAAGAGTGTCATAGGCTTATGGTGCTTCAATAGATGCTTGGTCTCTTACTTGAATTTGTATGAAATAAAGTGAAAGTGGTTGGCTCTTAAATGAGCTTTGATCACTTCTTTATGGATATCAGTGCTAAGTATAAANTTCCACCACTACCATCAAAAAATAACCTACACCAAACCCCCTTATTTCCTCGCAAGGTCGAAAATGATTAACTATTGGGAACACTTCTCCATCATAAAACCAACAACCTGAAATGAAATGGGTTAGTCACACAACATAAGTGAGAATAGTCCACTGCTAAATGCAAGTGAATAAGCAAAGCCAATAATCTACAAAATACTTAAATCCGTGTGCTTTAATCAAATGTTAGCAAACAAAATATAAGTGAGCAATAAACCAAGAAGCTAGAGAATATCGTACATGATTCAAATTTCACACCCATAAGCACCAAGAGAGATGGGAGATGCAAGAATAGTCCACAACCAAGCCCAAATATATAAGAGTATCAAAAAAATGGCTAATTGTGACTTTTTTATTAACATATGAAGAAAGTTTACAATGCCAAAAAAAGATACCCCCACCAAATGTTCAAAACATGTATAAATAAGGAGGGGTCCTATAGGAATTACAAAATATGATTATTCACCTTCCTTTTTGGTTGTTACCATACCACTTAACCCTTTCATACAATGATTGTAATTCAAAAAATAATTTAAATATTACATTAGAATTGGTTGGCTTTATAAATATTATTGTTAGTTTCTTCTTGTTTGTGCATTACCACATTAATTCCACGAGATTGTTGAGAGGAAAATTCCCACCCTCATTTTGGAAGATCAAAGTTCGATGTGGTTCTGCCATTGCTAGTACTTCTGCCAAATATTCCTTCCTATCTTGCAACACAACATCCTAGTCTTCTAGTGTATCATGGAGAATGAACTCAACCTATTTGATGCTAGAAGATATCATAGTTGTTTCACTATGGCTATGTGGTCATATATTATTCAAAATAGGATTGCACTTATCTTGCCAACAATGTGATCTCATTCAGATGTGGCCTCTCCTTCTATAGATATACAACTCACCACTCTAATTGTTTCTTAACTACCTTCATGCTAGCTTATATTTTTGTGCATGCATGAACATGATGATAACAATCATGAATTGGGGATACTACTTGATCCTCCTGTAAGTGCACAAAATCTACAAAGTTGACCAGGCAATCTTTCCTACCTTATAATACTCCACCTAATTTTCTATGCTAGAAATGCCCTCTTTAATTTGCCTATTTTTCTCCATCATCTTGAAAATGGCTTCTCTTGATGAATAAGCCATAGCGATCGTAGTGGTGTCCAATGTAGCTAGTCCCACAAGATGGGTGTATACAACAATTATTTTTGTGGTGACCATCGTTATTTCATTTGCATCCACTTTCTCATGTTTGTGAGTTCACTTCTTAATGGCCTTTCATTTACTATCATATTCAAAGGTTTCCAAAACATTGGAAGGTCCATAATCATTGTAGCTTTTAGGAATGCTCTTGAATAACTCATCCAACCATAATGATGTCAACGTGGGATGAATTCTACTTGCAACAACTCTCATCCAAGTAATTTTATTTCCATAGATTTTGATAATGGATCAGGAATGTTGGGAGTGATGGATACCACATCTCACACAACCCCAGAATTTTTTCCATCACACACACTACATCCAATAAGAAGGAATCGTTATGAAACTACGGAAACTAGTCCTCGAGATCTCCAAGAATTTCTTAATTGAAACATCGATGTTACTAGATAGGATTTTTTCCTAATTAAACATGGTTCCTTTGGTGATTATATAATGTTTGAGAGGAACTCAATACTCATGTAGTTGGGAGTAGTTATTTTCTCTGTACAATTTGTTGATTGGAATTACCACATCCTTAGTCAATTCTTCCAGCTAGTCCATGGGATAAACATTTGAAGATCATTTTAAAAATGACTTCTTTCCATCCCACCAACTTTCAATCACTTTAAATGAATTGTGCTTGCTAGTGAATGTTTGCACTAAGTCCTTGTCTAGCAAGATTTTTGGAGTAGGCAATTCATACATTGTCTTCAAAGTGTGGGGAGAAAATGAGCCAATCTGTTTTCCACTGTCAGAGTAAATACTTCATTCTTTAGTATTTACTCGCTTCACCAACCAATGTATTGCCTCCAACATAGTAAAATGTCTCGAACAAGCTACCAAAGGTGCATTCATATGGTACTTATATGTCAGGATCTATATCATTATACATAGAACTATGTTCTAGTTTTTCCACCTCTACTAGCTCTTTTTTTATTTTCTATTTTCTCCTTCATAAGTGTCATGTTTCAAACCTACACTGGCACATCATATAAAATTCCACTTTAATTTGTTAGATCAGAAACCACCTCAATAAACTTGAGTAATCCTTCAGTGGAATCAAATAAATGTTAAATTATATCGTGAGTAAAACAATAATGCATTTCTAACTCTATGCTTAGCAAAGGTTTAACATTTAACATAGTGGTAGAGTCATGAAGAAGATTGTCAGGATTATGGATGCCTATGGAACTATGTTTAAATGCATTGCAATTGTGCATTTAATAGTTGTTATAACAATCGATACTCACTGAGCATTGCTATCACTTTTTCAAGGCCAAGAGTATTTATCCTTTGCAAAAATAGGAGCAATGGCTTAATCCTTAGCAACTTGGGAACCAACTACCCTCTTGGTCAACTAACTCGATGGGAATGAAATTGATCCCTGGTGGATATGAGAGGGATCATAATTATGACTTTACATTCCCATGATTGATATCTTGAGAGAAACATAACCCTTTGAATGGGAAGAGTGTCATAGGCTTATGGTGCTTCAATAGATGCTTGGTCTCTTACTTGAATTTGTATGAAATAAAGTGAAAGTGGTTGGCTCTTAAATGAGCTTTGATCACTTCTTTATGGATATCAGTGCTAAGTATAAATACATCTCATGGATAATTAAAATGCAAGGGTGGTAGTTTTATTGCATTTGCAGAAACTATTGTACACCTATTAATAATAACCAGTCCAAAACTCAATTGTGAATTTAGGTGCAAGCAATCTCAAGCCTTCACATTTCAAAGATCATGACGACTTAAACCAAAATATGAGGCCAATGAAAGAGATGATCAAACCATGGTGATGAAAATATTATCGTTGTTGCTTAAAGGAAGAGGCTTTCGGAAAACTTTCATAAATAAAATAAACTCAATCAAAAACATCATCAACTAGCAATGACACGGATGGTGGCAGGTATATCCTCGATCAAGCTAAAACAAGGAAAGAATTATACTCCTACACCTAGGACGAAAACATTATGCAATGAGAAACAAGACAAAACAAGTTAATCAATCAATTAAATAAGTTTCAACAATTATCAAATAACAAAAGAAATAAAAATGGAGATATACTTGAGAAACAAGCCAAGCTCATAGTGTAACATGATGCAAATCCAACTACATTCAAAAGGCAAAAAGGGTTAATCATATCCTATAATAAACATTTTTCCCAAGAAATCATAATCGTCAATCATAAAATCAAATGAAAGGAAAAGTCCATTAACAAGTATTGCTTAAAGATTTGGGCTCAGGTAATATAACTAAACTAGATGGCATTAGCGTGATAGAACCAAGCAACAAAGACTAGGGTTCTACCCTAATTTCTTGCATAGACCCTCTCATCCCTAATTAGGCCATGCATGGATGGTATTCTCCTTCAAGGGTCCATATTAGATCCCTCCTCGGTTGAGGCCGCTCATAATGGTTCCTCACCACCTGCTAATTCTATTTCTTGCATGGTCACGTCTCACTCAACTTCAACCTCCTTTGATGTGCCCAGTAATCAGGTAGACAATATGGAAAAATCTAGTTCTTTGGGAGCTAGTAAGGATAATCGTTGTGGATCTAGTTCTCTTCCTTCAAATAGTAATCTGGGTCAAGATTCTTTCAACGATATTGAGAAGAATGTCCTGCATTCTCCTCATCTTCTAGTTTAGGAGGCTCCATCCATAACTATTCCCATAGTGAAATATGCTTCATTTTAGGAGGCCTTCTATTGTACCAATGGGATTGTTTGTTGTTTCAATGGTCTCTAGCCTAGTTAAGTAAAACTGCACATATGGATTTTAGACTCATGGACACCTTATTAAAAGAAGAGGTCTTGTATTCACCCTTGTGCAAAGGGTTTCTTCATTGTTGAGTTTGATCTTGTTGAAGATAGGGATTTGATTTAAACTCTAGACCCTAGTTCTATGGAAACTTTATATTATGTATGAAACCTTGAACTCCTTCCTTCGACCCTCTGATGGATTCCCTTTCCTCGGCTCCTATGTGGGCTAGACTTCCAAATTTTCCTTTGCATTTTTGGGGTTCTAACTCTCTTCAAGCCATTGGAAAAGATCTTGGAAGATACTACCACAAAATTAATGAAACAAGTATATGGAGCACCACTACATATGCCCACATATGTCTGGAAATGAACTTTAGCAAAGGATTTCTAGAAAAAATAATTATGAAAGGCGAGGACTACTCTAGGATGCAAAATCTTGATTATGAACATGTTCCTTTATGTTGTAAATATTTCTTTGAAACGAGGCATTTAGCAGCAAATTTCCCAAAAGGGCCAAGGCAAGATAAGAAGCATCATCCAAAACCAACTTGGTGGGTTGGAGATAAGGAAGAACATCAATTTATTACCAAGGAATATCCTCTTGAAATGTACCTTCCTATGGAAGAGCCAAAAGTGGGTACAGAGGAAACTAGGGACACATCGATGGAACCGAGAAAACTGGGGATGCTCGCTCAAAAGAAGACCCTTCATCTCAGCAAGGATCAACACAACAAGGATCAGTGGAATAGGAACCTACTTTCCTCTTAGATTTGATTCAAGATGCAAAACCCCCTAAGGAAATTTGGGTGGATCAAGTTGCACAAGATGAAATGAAAGAACAATTAGAACCCCTAGATCAAGACAAATCGAGAAAGGAAAGAATAGTAAGGACCTCATCAAAGACAAAAGAAGTTTGGACAATAGTAGCAAAGAAGAAAAAATATCCTTCAATAGCACAACCAATAGTGACAATAAGTCAAGCCCGTAATCCATCTTAGTCATGTAGTATTTATGTCTTCTATTGTGTAAACAATTTGTCAGAATTTACTCATGCAAGAAATATCGAGATGTATTTTTTGTGGACATAAGTATTCTACGTATTTAGAAATGGAAATTTTTCTTGAAATCCAAATCCAAAAATTTTTGTAATATTGTTGTGAGCTTTGACTATAGATTTTACTAATACAAATATTTGCCAGTGACAATTAAAAAAAAATAGGCTTAGTTCCCCTAGTCCAAATACTTAGGAAAGTGGAGAGCTCAATAGGGAGTACACTACTTATAATGATTTTGGGAGATGAAGATGAAGGGCTAGCTAACCCATCATTCTTCAAGTGATATCCTTCTTAAGATGTGAAATGGAATCTCCAAGATGTGATTACCTCTTCATGAGAAAGGAAGATGTGACCTTTAAAGTATTGGGAAAGTTCCTCCAAAAAATCCACCAACTCCTCATCTCATTGATCTTTCGTTAATCCCTATTGATTCGTCTCATTGATCTTTCATTAATCCCTATTGATTGGATTGTTTTATAACAAGATTTGGAAAAGTCTCCACTTCTTCTAAAGTGACCTTATCTTCATATTCCTTAATCCAATCTCCCTGCTTCCTTTGAGTTTGATCGATTTGATTTCTGAAAAAGAGATTTTCCATATCCACCCTTTGCACCTCAGATAGGTGCACCTTCCCTTATCTCTACAAAGTTTCCCGAATTTAATAAAATTTCCCATATATATAATACATATATAAATAAAATTTATATAATATTTATACTTATAATTTTTTATATTTACTCTCATACTTAGTGGTTGACCCAAAAAAAAAGGTACAATAAAATTTAGTGTTAATGGAAACATCTATAATATATTTACACACATCCACTCCCACTTATTAATAGAAATTTCACGATCTTATTAATTAAAAATAAAAATGCTTACCTTAAAATTTAGCATAATACAAATAGGGATTAAAAAAATTAAACCCCACCACTTAAGAGAGGGGCTTGTTGCTTTGCAGCTCCCCTTGTTTTAACAATATTCTGAAAATAGAAAAAATAGGGATTAAAAAAAATTAAACGTCACCATCTTTAACACATAAAGTCATTCATTGTGTTTATGGCATGCATTATAGTCACGGGTAGAGATTCGCAAGAGGCCATGCGAGAAGCCTCTGTTAAGATTTCTTATTCATAAATCGAATTTCATTCTTGCTCGTTGATGTTAAAGAATATATTCAAAAACATACATGAAAGTGCTCAATATCTCAATTATCTTGCGGTCGTCTTGAACGTGAATGCTCGTGTTGTTAGAATAATGCTTACTTCAGTAAGAGATAACTGTTGTAACTGTGAGTTTCAACGAGAATATTGTAACTGTGAGTTTTCTAGGTTTACTATTATTAGCTAATCAGATCCACTTAAGTCAGTGATCTGCACCTATATATGTAACCTCCATTCGTTTGTTAAGCAAGGAAAAGCGTTTTGTGTTGTGTGAATTAATTCTTCCAATCTTTATTTTGGTATCAGAGCGGGAGTAATGTTGAACGCTGTGTGCAAGAGTACGTGAGCAGTCTAAGCGTGGAGTTGTTCGTGGAGCTATGCGTGGAGAGTTAATTATTTGCATTGTTGTGATCGGGCCCGCGTGAAGGATACAGTCGCTGCTGCCATCAGGAACTGTGTACGCTGTTCACACCTGGGTATTTTCAAGTGGAGCCACAGATATACGTTGCTGCGTATTTGCCGTTGGGTGGACCGTGAGTATTCCTGTCTCT
>SNQJ01S0030658.1:23815-39468 GCA_010110895.2 Picea sitchensis | reverse complement strand
TGTGAGTTTTCTAGGTTTACTATTATTAGCTAATCAGATCCACTTAAGTCAGTGATCTGCACCTATATATGTAACCTCCATTCGTTTGTTAAGCAAGGAAAAGCGTTTTGTGTTGTGTGAATTAATTCTTCCAATCTTTATTTCGTGTTGATGTAATCAATTCAATGCATAGTAATTTTCAAAATACAATTGAAAAAATATCCAGGTCTAGTGCTTTGCTTGCTTAAAGATCATCTCATATTATGGGCATGGAAGATGACATTGATGTCATTACTCAAATTGTGGGCATCGAACATTTATGTCATTACTGGGTATTGAAAGATGGATTGGCTTTCTAGAGTAGTCGTCGTTGTTGGAATGGATTTGATTCAATTTTGTTTTCTTTTTCCATTTTGTGAATGCTTATTCATCATCATTTATGCAAATCTTGAACATGGAGTTGATGCAATTATTGAGACTTGGTAATTGGTTGTATTTAATAGAAAAATAAAAGGTTACATGCCACACATATGATGGGTGGTGTGTGGTCCATGAATATCTATATGACATTTTGATGGAATCATACTAAAAAAAACAAGTAATGAATGCAGTGAGGGAAGATTGTACAGTTGTTTTTAGCACGCTTCTTGTTCTAGCATCAGCCAAAAAATATGACACAATTAGTGACTACATAGAGGGCACATTTTACAACTGTTAATTTGACACAATTAATGACTACAGAGAGGCACATTTTACAAAAAAAATCGCAAGCTCCATGACTTTTTTCCACAAGAAAATTGCACATTATATTGAGATATATAATCAGTTTACATAGTCAAAAAATCATTACATAAGAAGGCATTTCCTTGTGTCTTCTCCACCGTCAAACCACCTAAATCTCGTATCTAAATACAAAAGATACCTCTAAGCCACCATGATGACAATCGAAAATAACAGTAAAAAAAGAACTATCCCAAATAAAACTTAAAAAAAAAAAAAGATTTTGACATTACATTCTTACCACAATATAACATCAAAAAAAGACTCACAACAACTTGAGTCTGATAGGATAAACTAGTATAAATTTATAAAAACTCTTGGTCCCTCATGACCATCATTCCACTGATTGTATGTGATAGCTCCAGGACACTCTGATAGGGCCTTTTTTGATAATAAATCAGCCTCCTGATTTTATTCTCTGTAGACATGAGCAAATGTGATGACAGAAAAGTGCTTGATGAGTTCTCTTACCCGATATTTCCAGCAGTCTATGGTAATAACCTATAGAGAACCAATATTTTTTAGCCAATCAACAACAATTTTTGAATCCCCAATGATGTGGATATCTAAATAGGAGCATGATCGGATATGTAGGTGGAATCAACCCATGATCTATACCTCAAAGCTGGACCAAGCAAATCCTCTGCCATAAAAAACCTATCGAGTCTTTTTGCAATGCTTGAATCTCCCATTCTTACGTTACGCCATGTTGGAACCAACACAGTCGGTGCCACGTCCACCAAAGGAGAGTTATCAAATAATTCTTTAAAAAAAGGAGCCAAAGGATCTATCAATGTTGTTGTTCCCCAAATCTCATCAGAGTTTAAAGTAAAATTTAAATCCCTAGCCATAATTAAATCTGTGTGAGCTAACAGTAACCTATCTGCAATTTTTTTCCAGAATGTCTTTCGATCTATGCAAGGACCATAAACATTCAGTAGAGTAAGTCTCCTTTTATCAACAAGACTGGAACATGTCAAAATAATTCCGCCACAAGTAAGAACCGGAGATAAAACAAAAAAACAAGGATCTCGGGATACTAGCAGGCCCCCCAAATTTCCAACTGAACTAACTGCACACGAAATCCAGTCTAGCCTTAGAGAAAACATGAAATCCCTAGCCCTTACATCAGTGGTCAATGTCTCTTGTAGAAAAATAACATGGGGAGAAGTATTTGAAAGGAGTGCACATAGAAGCCATTTTAAGGGGTCATCCTACCCCTCTAATGTTTAGAGAAAGAATGATCATGACTTAGCCCTTGTGAGGACTTTGATGCCTCTAAGCACCCCCTGGTCAATAGAAGAATGAGAATATGTAGAAGGAAAGGATGGATTTGTCCTCGATTTTTTATGGGCACTACGAGTCTTTAAAGGTGAAATATCTAGTCCCAAACCCCGGGACCAATCAAGATTCTTTCCAAACGATGCCTCTGCTACTAGAGGGTCTGGTATCAAAGTACTGGGTTCCACCGATGCCACCTTTGCTTTCCTTAAAAAAAGTCGGAATAGGTACCGGGATATTTACCTCCCTATAGGATGGAACTATATCGGTAAGCAGTTTATCCATAGTATGTGCACTATCTTCAGGTTCTCCATAACCCGGAAGAATGGGTGAACCTTCCGACAACAAAGGGTTAGTTTGTATATATTTTTTCATAAGCAGAGTATCAGCAAGAGGAGTGTGTGACCGACACACTTCATTACAAGTTTTCGAAGGAGAACATGTTCGACAACACAGGTATTCCAATAGAGGATGAACACCTTCAGTAACCACTCACATAACCAGATCAAAGATCAACACACCGATGTTTTCACGTGGTAAAACCCCTATGGGGAAACGTCTTTAAAGGTGAAATATCTAGTCCCAAACCCCGGGACCAATCAAGATTCTTTCCAAACGATGCCTCTGCTACTAGAGGGTCTGGCATCAAAGTACTGGGTTTCACTGATACCACCTCTGTTTTCCTTAAAAAAGTCAGAATAGGTACAGGGATATTTACCTCCCTATAGGATGGAACTAAATCGATAAGTAGTCTATCCAATGAGTATGCAGAATTCATCTTCAGTTCTCTCCATAACCCGGGAGAAGGGGTGAGCCTTCCGACAACAAAGGGTTAGTTTGTATATATTTTTTCATAAGCAGAGTATCAGCAAGAGGAGTGTGTGACCGACACACTTCATTACAAGTTTTCTCAAGGAGAATATACATCACGTATTCCAATAGAGGATGAACACTCGCGAACTCATCACATAAATCTCGTGATCAAAAGATCAACACAATCGATGTTTCATCGCGGTAAACCCCATGGAAAACATCTTGGCCCCAGCCTAACGCCACTTGGAGCAGCCTTTTATTAATGAAAATAAAACACATGTGAGAGATTTTACAAGAGAGTTTCTCACACCCATCATCGAAAATGACGCTCTGTGTTCATTAAATAGAGATCATGGACCAATCGGGTGTTAAGCCACGGATCAATGGTCGCTAAGATCGCGGAGAGTATGAAGGATCACTCTATGTCGGGAACATATCGCATTCATTGGATTTCTAACTACAAATGCATACTAATGCATACTAAAGAAAACACAATTAGAAAGCACACCTTTACCTAACGCACAATAGACCAAGTAGATCTTGCATTAAGTCCTAAGTGTGTAAATATCCCAACATCCCCCCAAGAACAACTTGAGATAGGATTGAGTGATTTACAATAGTGACAATAATAGGAGAAGGAAGGAGGCATTAGATCCTATCCCCCCAATGAAAACTTCCCCAACTCCTAACATAGATCAAAAGCTTGGAAAACTCTGTTTCCGTAAGAGACTCTTTGTAGGTGAAAATGTCTCCAATCCTGATCTTCCTCAGAGGGAAAAAAAAGAGCATCACCCCCAATACCTTGATCATGAATGAGATTTCTAATGAAGTTCATGTAGATCGATGTGTTTGCTGCTAATCGATGTTGAACTGGGTCTTTGCAAGCTTGATGGCACCTAACCGGCCAGCACCAAAGGTCGGCTCTACGTTGCTGAATCCAAACTCCCAAAGGATCCGGCCAAAAGCCATCAGGCTTCCCTCGACCTTTACTTACCACTCACTCTAAGATCAGCTTCTGCTAAAGAAAGTGAAACAGCCTATTGTTTCACGGGCCCCAAGTGACGTCCCAACCAAGGCTAAAACATAACCCCGCAGAGACTGATCATCAGGGTCGCTGGCCCAATATCAATTAGTGAAACCAACCAATGCGAGAGTCCCTCCTAACTCAGAATTCATCCTAACCGAATCGCACTAATGCAACATAGAGAAGTATTCATTTAGTTGATTTCCAATGGCTTTCATGGGGTAATCCGGAAACAAGCACCAACAACAAAGGAAAGATCAAGACGGTATGAGTCAAGTATAAGAGGCTACCAACCAACTGACGGTAATAAGGTGGCATCAACTTCAAGAGAAGTACAGTGGCAGAAAGCTTGACTCCAAAATGGAAGGGAAGGTTGGCTTGCATAATCGCCCATGTGAAAGAAAATGAAGGTCACAAGCATGCTTAGACCGGGAAAGAAAATTCCTTTATTGGTTTGCAAAACTTGAGGCCAAGGAAATAGTGCAAAAGTACTAAGTCCGCTTAATATTTTCCCACCTCCTCCTGTTCTTTAGGTTGGATTTCAAATGGTTTAAATGTTTAGTGTCACTACCAGTTAGGATAAGGCCATCAACATAAAAGGACAAGGATTATGAGATGGCTTCCTACTTTCGGGGTATAGACATTAGGATCGTAATGGCATCTAGAAATTCCAGCGGAAATAAGAAAGCTATCCATTTGCAATACCAATCTTGGGGAGCTTTTACTTTGAGACCATATAAAGAGATTTCTTGAGGCTTAAAAACAGTGTTAGATATTCCGACATAGCCAGAGATTGTTCCATGTAGATTTCTTCTTGTAAATCACCGTGCAAGAAGGCGGATTTAACATCCATCCGATGGACCTCCATTTATGGAGTGCTATGCAAGAACAAGGTGGATGGAATTCATTTTTTACAAGGGCAAAGGTTCCATTATAGTCAATTCCTTCCAACTTGGGAAAACTCTTTGGCAGCTATCGAGCCTTGTGTCTTTCAATACCTCCATATGATGCATACTCTTAGTTCTCAGACCCATTTGTATTCAACAAGCTTTCCTTTTGAAGAGGTATGAAGATCCCGCAGTATCGCTTTTAAGCACAAAGAACGATACTCTTCATTCATTGTTGTATCCCAAATCTAGATGACCTAAAGCTTCTCCAAATGTCTCCGGGACGCGAGTTTTCGAAACTTGATTCAAAAGAGAAGAGTAGCTCGGCCGAATCGCGGTGGAATGTGTCCGGAGCACATCCAAGGATCACCGACAAGATCACTAGCTGCTCCTCATGTTGAACGGACCCATCTAAAAGCCGTAGAGTCGGTGCCGGTTCAGTTCAAAGGACTCATCCGAGGAGGGGTGAGCAGTGGAGGTGAATTTCATCCTCACTATCATCATCCAAGAAGAAACCATCATAAGAAGGCACAAATTCCAAACATGGCTCACAGGCCGAAGAAGGCACACACACCAAATTAGGCTCACGCCAAGAGATTTCACCAAATTTAACATCTCTTCTAATAATAATTTCATTACAATGTGATTGAAGAAATCAGAACCTTGGACATCTCAGCACAACCAACAAATATACACTTCACTTTTTAGGTCATAATGCTTTCCTTTTCTCACATCGTGAATGTGAGCCTACGCTATACTACCAAATACACACAAGTGACTTACATCTAGATTAATTTTATCCAAGCCCGGTATATATATATTTTTAAGATCCTTGTGGGAGTGTGATTTACTATGTAATTTTCATACTTGATGGCTTCCTCCCAATACTTTAGGCTTAACTTTAGATTGGACTATACAATTAGCCATTTCTTTAATGTGCTGTTCTTTCTCTCAACAACATCTTGATTTTGTTATAGGGCATATGGAACAATGTGTTGCAAAATTTTGATTCCTGTAGTGGCAAGAGGTTTGTAAAATTATTGTTCACATTCACCTCCATTGTCCGTTTCCACCCTTGATGTCCGCATTGTTTTCACAAGGGCCTTTTAAGAAGCAAACCTGGGCATGTTCAGAAAAGTCAATGAAAGTTAAGAAACACTTTGCACCTTAAAAAGAAGGAGAAGAAAGTGGACCACACAAATCACCCAGGAACGTCAAGTAAGCGGACCGAGGTGCGCCAAGAGGAGAATGCTTGTCGTAAACCTGCTCGATGATGTTTGCTTCCAGAACACAACCCACACAAAACCATCTTTGCATGAAACAAGAGGAAGACCAGCCATCAAGGATTACATAGTTGTTGCAATGAGAGATAGTTTAGATGACCAAACTCACCATGCCAAGTTTGCTCAAGTCATCGCTTATGAGCAACAAAAATCCACCGAAAAACTAATGACCCAAAGTTGTCAAACTTGTACAACCCTCGGTAATATCATCAGCACCTGTACCGCATATCATGCTTTAGATCTTTTAGGATCCCGATTACAACTTCTGGTGAGGTGAAAACTCAAGGGTTTTACCTTCAATTGAATGAGTTATTTGATATATTGATAGAAGGTTACAAGAAATACTCTAAACACACATAATACATTATTTAAATGACCATTATCTACTTGAATTGTTCCATCCTACAACACTAAGAGATCTATCATCACCAACAACATTTTCTTGGTGTTACATTCATTTAGACGAAAAAATATGGCTTTATCTCAGCCATGATAAGATTCTCCCTAATCACGTTTCACCCATCAAGAAGCGCTAGTAGTAGAATTTGAATTGAAGGAGAAACCGCAAGCGTAAAGTGCATGTCCTGTGGAGAAGAAGAAGTAGAATCAATATTGATGCTAGTGATTCTTCATCGCTGTTTCTAAAGTCGTCACTTCTGGAAACATTTGGATTCATCATGGCCATCTTTATCACAAAAAGTTGCAAATGTCCTGCTAGTATTCTTACTTTTATGTTTAGCTCCTTGTCACCAAGAGGAGTTGAATCTTCTTCGAGTAGGTTGGGACCCCATGTTGTTTGTCAGCTATATTTGCTTCCCGATACCGCGCTTCATCTCTTCTGCTGGGCAACTAAGGCTTTGTTGAGGTACCTCCGCATTGTTGATCACTCCAACTTGTACACCTTATATCTTCCTCTCGAATCAAAGAAGCAATGTAAATGACCTCAAGAGTGGGTTTTTCATAATATTCTTCCCATAGAGCCTCTCAAGGCATAAAGGTAGATACAAACACGTATTACATACTACCTAACTAGAAAGAATAAGATAGATGCAATGTTCATCCTCCATCTTTTATCTTTGCACATTCTTCACATAAAATTCGAAGTGTTTTTAAACCCAGATAGATAGTCTCCAAGGCAAGAAAAATCATTTGGACTCCAGATCAGTATTTGATTCAAACCCGCCGTGCTCGAATGATATTGATTTTACCAAACACAAATTTAATCGTGTTCCAAGCTTCTTTGGGTCATCATCTTGAAGGTGGTACCTTAAATCGAGAGAGAGCGAAATTCCAATTAGTCCATGTGCTTCTTCATTCATATTATCCCACTTGTCTTTCTTAATGATCAATGGGCGTTTTTCTTCCCGGCAGTAATCTCGTACAAGCCTTTACTCTCTTTAATAAATCTTCCATATGATTTCCATTGGAAGCAGTTGGTAAGCAAAATGCATCGTAGCTAATAAATATGCATATAATGGACGGCACCCAAACCACGATCCGATGGAAAGAGCTCTAGTGCTGCGCGGTTTTAAAAAAGACCGAAATGGATCTCCACGTTAGAGTTGTGCCATTTTAAAAAAAAAGGCACAATCAGTAACCAAATGACCAAGTGCGTGGACGTGCAGCCATTTTATGAAGTGACCCACTTTATAAGAGAAGTGTGGATCACTTTTACAATGAAGTTGCTTATACAGAAAGCTACATGCAAATAAAATAACTCTAAAATAAAATATTGTGCCATACTTATAGTGATTCACTTTTATACCCTTGAAGTGAAATACACTTTACAATTTTGAAGTACGAACTTTTTCGTGGCAGTAACAAAGAGATCTTGAACCAAGACCTCTTATTTCTACTAAGGCAACTTTAACCAAATGATTCAGCGTACGATATTGTAATGTTCGCAATATATCATGTCGCTGCTGTTGTTGTTGTTGTTGTTGTTTTGTCGTTGTTGTTGATGGCCTTGGAGATGCGTAAGTAAAACCTTCTAAGGTGCACTATCAGCGATTAACAAGGGTTGATCTCTGCTAGCTTACCCTTAAAATGCAAATTATTCCGGCCCCATTGGATTTGGTTTAGATCGCATCTAAAAGAGTAGCAACCCTAAATAAATAAATAAAAATGAAATAAACCAAAATAGTACCGCAAAAAATTTGTCGGTCAAGTTTCTTTATACCGGATCCGACCGTAATGGTCGCGATATTAGAAAACGGAAACCTTTCGAGTGAAACTAAAAGTGTCCCTGAATGAAACGAATGCTCCAGAATCTAATGAAACAACCTTCCACCTATGGAACAATGGAAATAACAGAAAATGGATAGAACAAAATCGGCTTTACGATTCGGACGGCTAACAGAGCGTCTTCAAACAAAAGTTCGGATACTCATGTTCGACAACACAGTACCCCAACGTAGAGGAAGAACACCTTCAGTCAACTTCACTCACATACCAAATCAAAGATCAACACACCAATGTTTTCATCTAAACCTTACTGGGAACATCCACGGGTCCCAGCTAAGAACGCCGCCACTCTTGGAGCCATTAATGCAAAGAAAAAGATTACGAGAGATTTTACAAGAGATTTTCTGCCAATCCATCATCAACAAATGACCCCGCTCTTTAAATAGAGATCATGGACCAATCGAAAGTGTTAACCAATTATCAATGGTCGTTTAAGATCGAGGAGAGTATGAACATCAGATCACTCTATGTCGGGAACATATCGTGACCGTCGGATTTCCTAACTACAAATGCATACTAATGCATATTAAAGAAACACACTAGAAAACACATTTTTACCTAATGACACAATAGACCAAGTAGATCTTACTAACTCCTAAGTGTCTAAATATCCTAACAAAACCAACCGGCTTAGTGAGAGAATATTTATCCTCATGCTCACTAACCAGTGCCTCATTAGTTTCAATCACTCCAGTTACAAAGGTTTCCGTGAAAAAAAAAAGAGTCAAGTTGATCTCTTTCCCATGCAGTCAATGAACAATAGATAGAAGGGACATATTGTCGCAACTTACCAACAAAAATAGAAGTCGAGGATGGTGAACTGTCCACATCCCAAGCTCCCAGGTAGTTACCCCATTCCAGCATCTCCATCTCCGAAGAATAGCCATTGGTAATAGTTTCATCAAATAGAGGCTCTGTGGGATGTACACCAAAAGAATGTCGACAATCCTTTTTGAGGTGGCCAGTCTGTCTACAACATGTACATCGAAAAGGGACCCCAAGGTAGTCTAATCTTTGAGTTATCACCATGCCATGCCATTTAATCTCAAGTATGTCCAGTAGCCCACCATGCACGTCCACCTCCACAAGAATTTTTTCCATACGTTGATCCCACGAAAGCAGAGCTTCCTCATCAATCTTAATGAAGCGCCCCAAAACATTTCCAATAGCCTCCAAGGCTTTTGAGTTCCACAACTGCAAAGGCAGACCGGGTAGTAGGACCCAAAGGTGTCGGTAACTGAAATATTCAGTTTTCGGGTCAAACTTAAGTCTCCACCTCTTCAACATAAGGTTGACGCCTTCAAAAACCCAGAAATTTTCAATAATCCTTGTTGAATCTTCAGGAGTCTTAAAAACAAAGCCAAACCATCCCCTCGGAAGGGTAAGGAGTACCGGTGAATAACCCAAAATGGGTTCCCAAGTGGCCTTCATCCACTTCGCTACCGATATTTTACAAAATAAATGATAGGCCAATCTCCCTACCAATGCACACATGGCAAGCGAGCATGACTCTTCCAGCCTAATATCCATCCCCAAAACCATAGAACCCTTTGTTCTTTTTGGCTTCCACATTCTCGCGGGTAGCTTCGAGGAGTTCCTCTTCCCCACAAAACCTCTAGCAGGTTCCTCCAAGGGCATATTAATCTGGATTGCTTCCCTATCAAAAGTCTCAGTAGATACCTTGGATAAATCTCCAAAAGTTCGCTTCAACAAGGTTAAACCCACACCACACTCATCCTTCAAAGAGCATCCATGTTTACGCAGAGCCTCCTTGTGAATAGGAGAGCAAGAAGTAACCGGTTGTGCAAAATTCTTTGGAATAGTGAAGGGTGAAGTGTGTATAGACGTCTGATGAGTTGGTGGGATGGATGAAGAAGCATTAAAAAGGTTATTAATACCTCGATTACTACAAATAGCATCAACAGTTGAGATGAAGCTAGGATGATCCCAAGGATCCCCAGCTTCCACTCCCAAAGGGTAGCTGACCTCAACATCCATAATGAAACCACTTAACCTTAAATACCTCACAATGGGACAAATCGATACATGGATCAATGTGTGAAGTGGTGCTACGGGACAGGAAACAGGCCAGAGGTAGACAGTAGAAGGAAGATTCGATAAGACAGATAAACCAACTGTATTAAACCTCTTTGAAAGCCTGTCAGATCAGGTTAATGGCAGAAAAATAATCCGAGAGAACATACAAGAAAAAAAGGACGGATAAAATGGTCGCTAATCTAGTCTGTGGGGTAACTAAAGAGTAATTGGACAATAACTTAGAACACCAGACCCTCCTATACCAACAACATAGATAAAACTAGTACCCGTCTGAAACATTGCAGAAGTCCATGAGTCTCGCTCCTCCAAAATCTCTCACCTAAAATGATTTTGAAAAGTGGCGCATCCATGAAGCCATGAAACCTGCAAGATCCACGACTTCCACTTTATCCTTGAGGTGGTGGCATAGCCTCTATATCGTGGTGTAATTAAAATACACTTAACATAATTAATGAATCTAAGGAAAAAATATTTTATATTAAAACACACTTATTCTGAGTAAAAAATATTTTGCATATACTTTATATTTTATATCAAAGGGCGATGATGGGATTAAAACCATAAATTGTAGGGACTGTAATTACAAGAATAGACGACGACATTGTTCTAGTTATTTAATGCTTTGTTAGGAAAGGTTATCGTAATTATATGAACAGACAACATTGTTATGGTTGTTTAATAGTTCTCTAGGAAAGCTGACATGCTCAAAATGATTGTCTTCTGGTTTTCTACAACCAAGACTAGCATATACAAGAAAGCAGTGTTCCAGCATTAGTATGTGTTCCTAGAATAGGTGTTCTAAGATTAGCTAGTGTTCCTAGTTGTTGTATTATTGTGGAGCTTGGATGGCATTTTACTTAGCATGGGTAATCTTCTTCGTTAACTTACCTTCAATTTATTGGAAATGGATCTTAGATGGCATATTACTTAGCGTGGGTGAACAACTTCATTAACCTACCTTCCTTTTATTTGAAAGTGAACGGAGGGGAAATTGTTTTGGAAGTGAAGGTAGAAGGTTACGCTACAATGGTTGTATGTTGGAATGAGGTTGGAGTGAGTCTTCTCTTGACATAATGATACCTCGATCTCAAAGGGATCTATTGGAGTGGACAGATAGTAGGTTTCTCTTCTCTTTTATGTGCTCCATGTAATCATAGTTTAATTAGACATACAGATTCAAGCTGGGAAGCATCATTATTTTCCAATTTTCCAGAGAATGTCTTTGGCATTCCACAGTCGTACATATAAAACTCCTTTCTTATAAATCAAACTCACGTTGTATTGAACCTTCAGTTACATAAATCTTTGTTCCAAAAGTACATCGTAGGAAATTGTAGGAATTTTTTTAGTGTTTCTAAATTATTAAATTAAGTTTCAAATTTATTTGGTACCAATTCCAAAGCACGTTAGGATTTATTCATGGTTTCTTGGTGACACATGAGGGTATATAATGCACACAAATTTATGGTATATGATGAAGATTATGGTATATAATGCATGCATGGTGACACGTTTATGATTTCTTTCTCGGGAAAATAAACTTACTCATAAGTTTAATTAGACATGTAGATTCAAGTTGGGAAGCATTTGTTTCCAATTTACTATATTTTCTCTCTCTTGAAGCAGAGCGTGACAAAGAACATCCATAATTACCCCTATTATGAGCGATCTTACTCATAAGTTTAATTAGACATATAGATTCAAGTTGGGAAGCATTTTTATTTTCCAATTTAATATCTTTTCTCTCTCTTGAAGCAGAGCGTGACAAAGAACATCCATAATTACCCCTATTTTGAACGATATTACTCATAAGTTTAATTAGACATATAGATTCAAGTTGGGAAGCATTTTTATTTTCCAATTTACTATCTTTTCTCTGACAAAGAACATCCATAATTACCCCTATTCTGAGCGATATTACTCATAAGTTTAATTAGACATCTAGATTCAAGTTGGGAAGCATTTTTATTTTCCAATTTACTATCTTTTCTCTCTCTCGAAGCAAAGCATGAAAAAGAACATCCATAATTACCCCTATCCTGAATGATCTATAGATGCTCACAGTATGTGAAAATGGAACATAAATACCTCCATAAATACATCCATAAATAGCACTAAGAACATCCATAAATAACCCTACTTTGAGCGATCGATAGATGCTCATTGTATGTACAAATGACACATGTAAGGGTTACCATAGATTGATGTATTCCCTCCAATAGTCCCAACATTAACACCTTTGTTTTGAGGGATTGATTCCCATTGACATAAAAGTAAGTAGTTTCGTCGACATCATCAATGGAAAATCAATGGAAAAGGTAGATAGATTAGTACATACCCCAAACTTATTGTAGGCTATGAATATTTTAAATAATGACTTATAATAAATTAACTATAGATAGCATAGATAGAAGTTAAGTTCTCCTTGTAGGAAAGATTTCACCTCTTAATCTACAATCTCTCAAGCCCGGTATATCGCTTTGGCACTCTCTTACAGT
This sequence comes from Picea sitchensis, assembly GCA_010110895.2. NCBI lineage: Eukaryota > Viridiplantae > Streptophyta > Pinopsida > Pinales > Pinaceae > Picea > Picea sitchensis. The sequence continues at coordinate 26,621 of SNQJ01S0030658.1, read as the reverse complement.
ACCTTACAGTGCACCTCTCTCTACGACCAATCTTTGCAGCCAAGGTTTTGGTTGGCCTGACACCTAAATAGGCAGAGCACAACGTTTCCTTTAGATTGTACTGAAGACCGTAGGAAATTGTATGAATTTTGTGTGTATTTGAATGATTGCATTCAATTTCAAATTTATTTGATACCAATTCCAAAAATGACAATAAGAGGACAAAAAATGCTTATATGCACATAAAGCTTAGCATGTTCTCTATAAAAATTCATTTTTCAGTGTTCATATTGAATTAGAAGACAAAGAATGGAGGAAAGGCATGGTGCACATAAAATTATGGTATATAATAAACATTAGGCTTTCTTCATGGTAACTTTCTTAGTGGCATGTTATCGTATATAATGCATGCATGGTAACACATTTATGAAACAAAGCATTTCTCTCTATCTTCTAGCCAGCCAATAAGAACATGCCTCACATGACTAATGGTCTTGTCTGTAAGGCATGATGTAACGAGAAGTTGAGTTCTCTGGCTATCGTTTCCAATCATTGGGGATGAAATAAGAAGTTAAGTTAGTTCTAAGGCACTGGTTGTGGAGATAAAATATCGTGGAAGGATTTCTCGTTAGCATCGGGCGAGGAAGGAAAATATAAGATCCATGTTATCGATAGTGTTGGCATGCAATTTGTGTTACCAACTATCAGGGCATGCTATCGGCGAGTGCCAACATAACAGCGTAAAAAGAAAAGAAGAGTGTTATTTCACCATATCATGAAAATAAGAGAAAGTCGTGGTGTAAATATCCCATAGGTCTTCAGCTGGGAAGTTTGAAGCCACGTGTGGGTGTTGCCACAAAATGTCTAGCAGTAAGTTAGTGGCCATTTTAATCAAAGCAATGATTGAGGCATGGAATATTGGCCTATAGATGATATAAGAGCAAATCCCTTGTTCCATGTCTGAACAAAGCATGTAGAAGCATCTTTATTTCGATCTAGAGAGGTTTTCTCTAATGACCCTGGTGATTTTTTCATTTTCCCTTGGTCTTCTTTAGCTTGTTGATTTTTCTTAGGTATGATTGGTAGCATAGCCAAATGGGTCAACCAATGGCTTCTGCAACAACACAACAAGCTTCTCTAAATTGGTATGTACACTGCCCTCTGAAAATAAATTAGGATAAATGTTAAAAAATATTACATGTCTCCCTGACTATATAAATTAAATAACAGTACCATCTCAGGCGAAAAATATTTATCTTGGACTTAGTATATCTAAACAACTATAAAAATAAACTAACACATATTTAAATTAAATTGGGGCTTATTACCTTTGTGATATGTCGTTGTCTCCACTTCGCAGAGAGTACTGCAAGAAAACTGATTTCCCTGCCTTGGATATGGACTTATAAACGGAACAGTTTCCTCCCCACACTATAGTTAGAGGCTCAACTCGGTATTTTTCTCCCCAATCATTGTTTCTTGTGGCAATGAATGAAATTGCATACTCCGATCATTGTCAAGGACTTTGTCTTCTCGATCAATGGCTTCTGCAACAATAAAACAAGCTTCTCTAAATTGGTATGTACACCACCCTCTGAAAATAAATCAAGATAAATGTAAAAAAATATTGCATGTCTCCCCATAACATAAGACTATTTTTGTTGCAAAAAGAAAATGCAAATATTTTGGAGAAATAAAATTTAGATATTCCAATCTTAAACATAAATTTACATTTAAATTTCCTTTGTTTCAATCCAGACATAGTTGTCACTTGTGGTATCTTTTGGAAGCTTGAGGATTCAACTATAGAGCAAGAACGTGAAAGGTGAGGATTCAGTTGCATAGAAATAATGTGAAAGGAAGCTTCGAACAGCGAAGCCGACAAATTAAAGAGATTGAAACTATGTCCTAATGAGTTGCCTCTACTAGTGATATTATTTGGGCACTAGTAAGGGGCCTGACTAGAATATGGATGAGCAGGTAAAGGAGTATGCGGTTTCTTGATAGCCAAATTCTACATGGGACTCAACCCTAGCTACTAGACAAATTTTTCATGGGATTGAGCCTGCACCATGGGACACATAACAAAGGGAAGGGAAAATGGCTATGCCATAAATATGGATTAATCACATAAACATTTAATGTCATGAATTAATGCTAACCTCAAAGATGGCATTAATATACTTCACCATAATACAATGCAAATATATCAATTGTTTACTAAGTTTCAAATGAAACAACATCGATATGAGGCCGAATAAGACCTCAAATTTTTTTATTGGTTAAACAAATGTGTTGTAAGTATTTAACAGGTTTAGAAAAAGTGTTAAATGAAATATGTAACTAAAACTTTTGGTTAAATGTTTTGATTTGTGTGCAAGTATTAAAAAGAAGGAATCCATTTACAATAGTCCTTGTTGCTTCAAGGTAGAGAATAATATGAATGTTGATGATAAGAATGCTTCACGAAAAAAGAACACTACAGTAACTTGGGCAAGATTGAAGTTATTTTCCATAGCCCTTGGTAGTACTATATTAAAATGTAAAAATTGGGAATTTTTTACTATTTCTTAATCATTTGATTAAGCAACCTCTTGGAAAGAAAAGTACACATACAAATAATTAAATATGAATAATAGGTGTACATGTACAACCGAAGAAACATGAATAAACATGAATAATGGGACAATGTTCAATTAATTATCCTTTGACCTCGGTGTCAATAGAATAAAGAATGGTATTAGTTTAATTTCCACTAGCTATCATAAAGTATAATATCAACATGAAATGTCAAATTTCACTAGCATGATTGGTTTTGAAGGATTTC
>SNQJ01S0030657.1:27957-46385 GCA_010110895.2 Picea sitchensis | reverse complement strand
CATGGGTGTTGTATATGCATGTGCATTGTCCTTCATGTCCAAATACCTTTATCAATCTTGCGGTCCAAAACCCATGACTAGGGTCGACATCAATGACAACAACCAATCTTCCAACATAACAACCTTATAGATATCATAGACATTGCTTCACTTCCAACGATCATATTCAGTACCTCGATGAAGTTATCTAATTACCATATTGAATTTCCTTTCATCACTTCAATTAATAACTTTGCATTTAAATGTCGAGATGAGGGAAATCATTTTATGAATTTCCTTTCACCATGTGTCTTATATTTATTCAAACATGAAGTGAGGGAAATCAATTTGTACATAATAAAATATACGAGGGATGATATCCATTTATATTTTAGAAATAGAGGTCTATTAACTCACTTTGATTACTCTGAACTAATCCTCTTCTGAATATCAAAACATCTTCTCTTACCAGGAATTTTTCATGGGGAATATTTATTTTCCAGGGACTTTCCTTGCGTGAATTTAATCATTTTAAGTCTGGTAAAAGGATTAAATAAATTATGATTAACTCAAACATACTTTGTATTTCATCTTAGTCAGGAATATCATTAAAATTCTTGCTTGATCTCGAGTTAAAAACTTGTTCTTAATCTTTTAGAGTCAAAGTGAAATTCTTTTTCTTCTTCGAAGATCAGAAAGAAAAGTTCTTTTTGTAATTAACCCCCCCCCTTTTTTATTAGGTGACAATATTAACTCAGATGAAACTTCTCACAATTTCACTAATATCTTTTTTGAAAAATTTGACATGGGTTAATCAAGACGAAAGTTCATACCTAAGAATTTTCCTACATTTTCTATTAAGCAAATAGTTAGTTTATCACTTGTTTTCAGGGATATTCAATGCGAGTACTGATTCCTGCTAGATATTATCACCCTATTATTAGCCAATATCCTGCAATGATATGGATCATGAAAAATGTCAGGAATTATTTGATGATTGGAAATCTATATACAACCTAAGTGGACCTAATGGTTAAGAACATGTGTTTCCTCCTAAGAGGTTACAAGTTCAAATCCAGAGGGGGGTAGGGTATGTATACTTCCATAGACTTTACCAGTAAAATCGTTGGGTGGAGGAGGTCTCATACACCAATTTGGTGTCTGGCTTGGTCGTGAACTTAAAAATGTATTATTATTATATATATATATTTTATTATTATTCAGTGAAATCAACTAACCTGTTTCTATTTACAGTGAAAATAAAAACCTACCAAAGGATGCAAATTATAATAAAAAGTGAAAACCAAACCAGTATGTATAATGAGAGTTTGAAACTGTATTACTGCATGAAATGTTTGAGGTAACGCCCATTGATAGGGGCGTTAAGAATCTTTCCATCAAGATTTTCTAAAAAAAATGCATTCTTTCCATCAGAAGTTGTAATTTTGTATGGTCTGCACCCGATCTGATCAAACGTACCATGTTTCCTAGAATCCTCTTTTCTGGCTTCCCATTTTAGAACCAAATCACTAGGGAGAAATTCCTTGTATTTATCTTTTTGGTCAAATAAGGCTTTCATATTATCTTGATATTTTTGTAGTTTTTCATTTACTTCAGCCCTATTTTGTTGAATTTCAATTTGTTGATTTATCCTCCTGGTAATGTCATTTGGCTCTTCTTTTGAGTCTTTCGAGAGATTCATTACTAGAAGTGCTAGATTTATGGGTAAAATGATGTCAGTACCATATACCATCTGAATTGGAGACAGTTTGATCGACTATTTTGTGCCTATCCTGTTAGCCCATAAAGCATATTTTAAATGTACATGCCATGCTTTCTTATTTCCGGTCAGTACTTTCTTAATTATAGTGAATCGGCTTTTGTTAGATGACTCGGATAATCCATTTCCCCGTGGATAGTAGGCCATGGAGTGTCCTAGAAAATTTTTATACTTTTGGCAAAAACTTGTCATGGCCATGGATTTGAAGGCCCGAGCATTATTCGTAACTATTTTTCGAGGACCACCAAATCTTGATAGAATATTTTCCTCCAAAAACTTGATCACTACTGCGTTTGTTGCATTTCTCTTAGGAATAACTTCCACCCATTTAGTAAAATAGTTTGTAGTGATCAGAATCCATTTAAGTTGAGCACTTGAGTGTGGATGGATTTATCCAATAAAATCAAGACCCCATTGCTGAAACAAAGCTTCAGTTTTAACTAGAACTAAAGGTAATGCCAAATTTTTTTGCTTTCCTGTAAACAACTGACAAGGATTACAAGTTCTGATTACATCAGTGAATAATTTTGGCCAATAATACCCGACTCTTAATATTTTATAAGTCGTTTCTCTCCAAGTGTGGTGTCCTCCACATACTCCTTCGTGGAATTCACTTATAACTTTTTCTGTTTTGGATTCTACTAAACAACTCAGAAAGAAACCCAGGGGATATTTCCAATATAATTGACCATCTACAATATAATATTTTACAGCATGTAACTTCAATGTCCTAGATTTAGACGGGGTTAGGTCACTGGGGCACTTAAGGGTTAGTAAATAAGAAACAATGTCATTGTACCAAACTGAAGAAGATAATTTTTCTAGAATTTCAGTTGTGGGCATAGTGACATCGAGTTCGTATATCTCTAAAAATCCTTCATTCTCTTGCAAATGATTTATTCCGAGTGCTTTCAGATTTGATTCAACCAACAATTTATCCAATCCCTGACCTTTAATAAGTTTGGTTGGTTTATCTTCCTAGTCGAACTCCTGAATTTTGGCTAACCATGTTCCTCTCCTTCCATTGCTATCGGGTTGAACCAGTATATCCTTAATAGAACTAGTGGGTACATAAGAGATAATATTTGAATGTAGTACATAGGTTCTGGAATCTTTGAGGGATTTCACCATTGAGTAAGCTGTCTTTTCCAATATATCATATTTTATCTCATCATCTATGAGACTTTTACTAAATAACACAATTGGCTGCTCAAAGCCCTCATCATTCTTCTGTAGGAATATGACTGCAATAGTATGCTAAGAAGCAAATGAAAAAATAAAAAATGATTTCAAATAATCAGGACTTGCCAGTATTGGTGCTTCACCTATGACCTTATTAATGTGTTCGAATGATGCCTTATCCTCATTTTTCTACTTTACCTCATTGTCCTTCTTAACCATATATGTAATCAATTTTACGATTTCCGTGAAATTCAGAATGAATCTTCTCAAAAAAATTATTTTCCCTAAAACTGACTGAATTTATTTCCTATTCCTGGGAATAGTAATAGTATCTATTGCTTCAATCCTTTTTGGGTCAATTTTAATTCCATCCCTAGACACTATATGGCCCAAGATTTTACCTTCTTGCATTGCAAAATGATATTTCTTCGTATTCAATGACAAACCAAATTTGCGACATTTTTCAAAAGTTTGCTTGAGGTGTACTAGATGTTCAACATCAGATTTAGAAAAAGCAGTTAGATCATAAAGATAAATAACAACGAACTTATCTCTTTCTCCGATGAAGACGATGTCCATAGCTCGTTGGAAAGTTTCTCCTGCATTCATTAAACCGAAAGGCATTTTATCATACATAAAGGTACACCAAGGGGTAGTGAACGCAGTTTTCTCTTTATCATCTTGATGTACTACAATTTGATTGTAGCCTGAAAAACCATCAATCATAGAAATTATATTATATCCTATTACTTTCTCTAAAACGTTACCCATTTTAGGCAATGAATAATTGTCTTTGAGTGATGATCTATTTAGATTCTTGAAGTCTACACACAGTCTTATTTCACCATTTTTCTTTCTTACTGGAACTAAATAAGCTACCCACTCAGAGTATCTGAGTGGGACAATGATCTTGGCATCCAAAATATTCTTTACTTCTTTCTCTATCACAGGCAACAATATAGGGTTAATCTGTCTGAGTTTTTCCCTGAATGGTTTGACACCTTGTTTCAGAGGAATTTTGTGTTCCATTATAGTTGTGTCATAAGTTCTTAATTCATCATAGGACCAAGAAAAAACATCTTTATACTATCTAAGAAACTCAACATACTTACTTTTTATTTCAGGAGGAAGGTACTTAGATAATTTTACCAACCTAGTATTTTCTTTGGTGCCTATATCGCAATCTTCAACCTCTTCTGGTTGAGGTTGTAAGGTTGACTTCAAAGGAATGTCGTCATGATTAAATAACCTCTCTAAGGGGATGAGGCCTTTAGGGATCTGATTATTTTTCAAAATAACCATACGATGATTAGCAATCTTATCTTGAAACTTTTGAATATCTTCCCCTTCCCGCATGATCCAAGTGGGATCATTCTTATTTTCTTGGTCGACATGTGTTTTAGCAAAGTCATACACCATTTCTATAAAAATCTTGATTTGTTCATCATCCTCGAAAACCTGCCAATGTTGTATATTATTCGATATGGAAGGTCTATGTCTCATCTCTATATGGTATTTAAGTTTGAACACCGTTGGAGGCACAAAGGTTGAGGCCTCTTTAGCCAATGAATCTTCTCGTTGATTCTCAGTTCTAGGGATGTAATGAGCATTAACCTATGAGAAACAATTCTCGATTAGATCCCAACCATAGTTCCTATAATATCTCAACCTTGGGTTCTTAGCCTGGTATTGACGATTAATCTATTTTATGATCAGCTCAACGTCACCATAGAATTCTAAGTTCTTAATTTTTAACTTTCTAGCAGCTTCCAATATTAAGACTAGGGCCTTATATTCACATACATTGTTAGTATAATCTATGTCCCACTGTAATTTTTACGAAAAAGGAATAATGAACTCTTCATCAGGTGCTACAAATAGAACCCCATCTCCTTCTCCTTCACAAGACAAAGCACCATCATAATACATTTTCCAAACTCCAGAACTATATACATCTTTACTTATCTTTTCTTATTTTTTTTTTTTCTGTACAATTTTCTTCGATACATACATCTAAATCATCATCAATAGATAAAATACAATTCCCTAAATCCTGATCAGCCATATAAATAGGGTAGTTATTTGGGTTCAATGGATCACTTACTATAAATTCCAACCTTGTTTCTCTATACAAGCATGTGAACTGTCCTCCAAAGATTTGGATTGTGGCATATGTCATGTCGAGTTGGAGGGATCCTCCAAGTTTGGTGCCCCAAGACCTGGATAACAACATGCCATACTTTGTGGGTATATCAGCAACAACCACATCCATTAGAACACTTTTTACAGGAATATGTGCAAGATTAACTACTAAATATTTTATCATATCTACACATTTAACCTTTCTCGAATCGAAAGAAGACAAGTCTCCATATGGTCAAGTGATTTCGAGACCAAGTCTATACATAATGGCTTTAGGAAATACATTTGAGAGGCTCCAAAATCCAACATGCAATTATGGAGAAAGTTAGCGTGATATGGAAAGGGGCAATGGTATCTCTGGCCCCTTCAAAATGTGGACCAAAAATTATATTAGGCTTATCGTCTTCGAAATTTATAACGTCAACCTGACTTTCATTGTCCAAAAAAATAATTATTTTAGCAATTTTCTTTCTATATACTGGGTTTTTTGCCAGTTCAACCAAAGGTATGGGGATTTTGATTTTATTAATTTTATTTTCTAGACTGAAATTTCCCGTTGTCTTATCCACTTCTTTGGTTTGGGCTTCTATCCCCTTCTTTTGAGTTTTATTTTTTTGTGATGTTCTTTTTTCAGCCATAGGAATGTCCTCTTTCCATGTGTTAACAACTGGTGTCTTTGCTGACTTTGTCTTGGTAGACTGTGTATTAATAGTCTTGGTTTTAACAGTCTATTTTTCAACAACTTTGGAAGCTGCCTCGTCTATTTCCCCTCTCAGCGGAATTTTCTTCGATGGGGCGGTTGTGATATTTTTGTTTCTAGGCCTTAGATTGTATTTTTGTTGGAGTTTGGCCATTATATTATCAATGATTCCTTGATAATCTAAATCCTCTATAATATTTCTAATCTCGTCATTTTCATACCTGTATTCTGTATTAAAGGATTTTTCATAATCTTGTCTCGTCAAATAAGGTTCTTGACAATCATCACCAAGATTATTTATATCTTCCTCTAACTCCTCAAAATTCGGCATGTCTTCTCCTCCTATGAAATTTTCATTTTAAAAAGGGACTTGAATATTTTGCTCTTCATCCTTCATTTGTCTTTGTTGTATTTGAGGGTTAGGATTCCTTCTAAAATCCTTTCTAGGGAACTAATCATTCATTGATTGGTCTAATTCCATTCTTGAGATTTTATTCGACAAGTCTTTGATTATTCTCTCCATGTCATCCATATTATCTTTCGAAGACCTCCTATATCCAGAGGGTCCTGCTTCTTCTTTGTATCATCTATTTTCTTTATTTCCCATTTCAAATTTTGTTTTTAAATTTCCCGATGCCATCATGTTTGATTCAATTTCTACAACGTCATCCTATATTTTAGTGATATTAGCAGATCTCCTTTCTCTTAACAGTAGAGAAAAATATGGATCAGAAGCCCCAACAAAAGTTACTTTTGTTGTAGTTTGGGAAGGTTTAACCTCAGCTCAAATTTTATAATATAATTTATTGAATCTTTGGGTAAACTCAAGAACTGATTCTGAATTTTTCTTTCTCAGAGCCCCAAACTCGGTTGGATAATAGAGATTATCTTTGTTTTCTCCCCATTGTCTGATAAAATCATTTTCTAACTCATCCTATGATCCTATGGATCCTTCTGGGAGTCCCCGGAACTTGGTTCTCACCTGACCTTCAAAAGTTTGAATGAGAATCCTCAAATAAATGTCCTCATGCTCGAGGGAAAGGATATCAAAAAATTGGTCAAAGAAATTGATGTGCTCGGTAACATTCAAATCTCCCTCCCCAGTAAACTTTGACGTATTTTTCATATAATTTTCAGCTAGATCATGGAGAGGGACTGGGAGGACCAAAGGGTCATACCTAGCAACTAATTTGGCAAAGCTTCTAGGAGGTGGGGGTGGTACTTGACCACCCCCTCCTCCCCTAGCACCACCACCTCCGACCACATCCATTGATAATTTAGAGGGTGGAACTTGGAGATTATAGATAAGACTTTTAAGGATATGTGGTGACCTTTTGGTTACGTCTGGATAAAGAGAAACAGTTTCATAGAACTGACCGTCGAGAGATAGGAAATTTGAAAAATAGGGAACTGGAAAAAGAGGATTGGTTTCCTTGGACTCAGAGGATGTGTACACAGGAGAACACAAAGGAGTTGAGTCAAGGTATATAGTATATTCTTGTAAATTTTGAGAGGTTGTAGACTGAATCTCGAGAACTGATGAAACATCGATCGAGGTGGGAAGTGAGATAGATCTTTTACCTCTATTGGTAAAGGAGGAAGTTGGAAAAGTTTTGTCTTTAAATTCGAGAAACACGAACTTAGGTTCTAGGGTTTTGATTCTATCGATGGATGTTTCTCTAAAAAGGAGTTTGGTATTCAACTATTCAAGTAGATCCATATTATTTGACTGAGTGGATTTGGGTTGATAAATCTTACTTTTTGATGAACCAGTATGTTTAAGGTATTTTCTTGTTTTTAGAATTTTTTCAGGATCGGATACAGTGGAGGTCTGCTTATTGTCTGGATTTTTTATGGTATTATTTCTATTAGAAGCCAGTTTATTAATCATGGAGTCTCCAAGTGAAATATAAAAATATCCTTATAAAGTGTTCGATCTTTGTTTACTATCAAAGAAAGAAGCTTACCAATGTCGTTCTTCCTAGGAAAAAGTAACTTCATTTCTTTATTCCTCGGAAACGGCACCAAAAATATGTTGCTCCTGAGCTTATACTTAAGGCTTCAAAGTATAATGTCAAGGCATCTGAAAAAAAAAGAGAATTTAATATATGTAAATAAAAATCAAATCTTTAGGGAAATAATCTATGGCTGATTCCTAAGTTGTCTTTGCCTAGCTTCCCAACGTTCCTGGATGCTTATGTCCTGTTCAATTACTACCCATGAACGTTCAAGTTCAACCCAGATGTTAGCAGTCCCTAAGATGGTATTAAACAAGGTTAAAGTGATTCTAGTATGATCTGTAAGACCGGGTTCTATATTAGGCTGTCTTGCGACAGGTACAATCATGGACAAACGAAAAATTAAAAGATCTGATGTTTTTATGTTTTCTTTTTATATTTTCAATTATATGAGAAAGATTCCTGAAATTGAATTAATGGTATAACAATTCAGAGGCAGTTTTCCATGTCTGAGTCAAATTTGAAAATAATGAATGTGATGAAATAAAAAAATAAAGATGTTAAAAAAAAGAGAGGCATCAATCATAGAAGAATCTCACTCTGATACAGAAGAAGAAAAATGGATGTGATAATTTTAATGAAGCATAAAATATGGTAATATAACTAATTCTCAGGTCTTGTGTTTGCTAATAGCAAACAAAGAGGAAAACATATAAGCAATCAGATGACCAAATAAACATATAAACACAATATATGTTGTACTAAGTTATGATTAGGCATTCATCAAAGACATACGAATAAAGATGTTGGAATATGAAAGAATAGAAGAACATATAACTCAGGATTGACGAAATATGGAGTCTCTGGTTTTCAATTGTCCGAATTCTCGAAAAGGAGAGATTTCTTCATTTCCATCAGCCAAGAAAAATCCATCTTTAAGTATTTTTAAATTATGTCTATACAAAAGGTTACCAATCCTAGACGATTGGAATTCTCCTTACTCCTAGTTGCTAATGGTTACAGAATAAAAACTTGAACCGTTTCACTTGGTTACTTTTTATCTCTCTCTCATATTGGCAGGACGGGCATGCTTGTGTTACTTCATTATTTATTTGAAGTACTCCCTTCACTTGTCTCGAGACACTTGACGCACCTTCTTATAAACAATATTAATATTCTTGAAGGCTCTCTCACATCCTTTGCCTCAAAAAGATACATCTTTCTCTGTAATTTTGACAACCTTCAATCCTTTTACCTTAAAAATTTATTGACTGCAACTGTAAATTTGGATTTATGAACCATCTATCCATTTGAGCGACGTCAACCTGTTTCAACTGTGAAATTTCAATATGAGCTTCATTTAAGCTTTCTTTGATGTCCAATTGATGCTTTATAACATTGATTTGTCCTAGTACTCCAGCACAATCGTCCTTTTCAATGCCTAATGATTTTTTTATCTAGAAAATCAATAGCCTCTTCACAAGCTTCCTTTATTTATTTGGCCATTTTCTTAATCTCGGCTATATTGGCCTCCCATCCCTTTAGTATGATATCAACCCTGATTTTTTCCGCGACAGTCAATCTGGGAGTTACTGGTACCTCTTCTCTAGCCGAAGATATGACTACCTTTTGAAAGGTGGTTTGGGCCGTAGTAGCCTCTTTATCTCTGAAGCCAATTTTATCTAATGATTGACCCATCTCCCAAAAATAATCTTGGATGATCCATACCTTAGAAAATAGGTTTTTTTGTACTGGTTCCATCTTCTGATGCACTTCCAGTGCCTAGGCTTGAAACATTGCTATATTTACAACCTATCTTTCAGTAGAACTCAATTTATCTTGCAGTTGCCTTACAAATTCTTGTTGCTAGATGAACTTCCCTTGACTTGCTTGAGACRTCTTGTGTACTTCTTCAAGATCAGATTTAAGTWGTTGAATTTCTTGTCTATCTTTAGATATAGCCTGTTCGAGTCCTTTATTGACCTCTTTTTTGATATTATTCTTTGTATTCCTTATTTGATCTCGTAGCTGATTTATCATCTAATTCCTCTTGCTTAGAATTTATTTCAAATTATCAACAGAGAATAAGTTGGTCGTTGCAAAAGATCCCAAAGAGCCTACCATCTTTGTAGAAAAATCTTCTTCTTCCAAAATTTTCCCATCTAATAATACTCTGTGCTCTTTTACCATTGCACCCTCTCTCATGTGAATTTCTTTCTTTACCACAACCTTTATTTTCTTACTGAAAAATAAATTGATGGGAGGTATCTCCTCGACAGGGATAGGCATGAAATCGCTTATGAAAATTGCCTTTGTATTAGGGTTTCCTCTGGTGAACTATAATGGTGTGAAAATGTCAATGGGGTTTTCGATTTCTGTGGATAACTTTTTCCCAGCCTCTTCAGTAGTTGATTTATCAAGAGAAGATGGTGGCTTTTCGTCTCCATTATTCATTATTGTCTCTTTTTTTATCTTTTCCCTCGTTGTCTAATATCTCTGTCTCTGGGATATTTCCCTTCTAAGTCAAGACCTGAATTTTCTCCAGGTTTTCCATGGTTTCTTGTTTCGTATATATTACAGCTTCTGGATTTCAGGTCTCTTCTTGTTGTGTATCTGGGGATTTTAGGCTTTGCTCTTGTAATACTTTGGGTAGGCCACTTCTTCAATGTTTTAGAAATTGTAAAACTCAGCCATTTCACTAGGTAGCAGAGCTCGAACTCAGCTAAGAAATTCTTGGTAAGATCTTACCCCTTAGAACATTTCATCATGAGGGGACTCTTCATGTTCATACTTTTTAATATTCCAACTGGCCATATGGTTTCCCACGAACCTCTGTGGATCCTGCTTCTTGAATTTAATGTTAAACAAATTTATCTCTTCTAAAGTTGTAGCCTCCACCTTGGAGTGACCAAAATCCAATAAGGAAAATGAGCCAATAGATAAAATAAAAATATGGCCATACCTTTTTCCGCACGACTTTTAGCTCTTTGATAATCCCCCCGAGTACAGTTTGTCATGCAAATTCACGGCACACTAGTCTGTCTGGTAAAAAATTGCAGTAATTCATATGGAGGGACCGAGCAGCCGAAAAATCTGATATAAGAGAAATGTTCCTCTATGTACCAGTCCACCACTTTCCCCATGCTAATCATAACCTTGTCTAAAATTCTTGGTGGTGGGTGACCAAATATAACAATATGCATCGACACCACTAACCAATTAAATATTTCATAAAAGAAATCTTTTGCCTTTTTTTCCCAGAGCTTTGAATGGTAATCATGAATTGGTTCTGAACTGTTTGGAGTCCAAATCCATCTCATCAGTGAGAAATGAGTCATGAAACAGATAGTGTCCATAATATAAGATGACATAAAGAATGAAGTTAGTTTCCCTTTGGTTTTATTTGTTTGGTATTCTGAGATCTTGCTAGCCAGATTATCTGACAATATCTTTGCCTAGTCAAAAGAAAATCCTTCCGCTACCGAGTGAATAATGGAAACCCATGGTAGAAAGAAATTGGTCGTGTTCTCTTTTCCATAAATTATGCACATCATCATGGCTATATACATGAATTGTGGTTCAAGCGACGAGATGGAATATACGTCGTGAGATTCGGCTCTGAAATTTTCAGGGGGTGAACACTAGTGTTTGATTAGGGTGGAAAGACTCTTTCCATACTAATCACACTCCTTATTATTAAAATTTAGTAGAAAACTGGCATTATAAATGAAGTTTGATGTTGCAAAGAATTTATAAATGACCTGTATGTGTTCTGGTCGAAATGACCAAACAACTACTTTCTAAGAGTTGAATATCGTTTGAATCAGGATATCCACATGATCCAGCGCCCATCCAATCACGTCAGTGTAAGGTAAAATCCTCGGCCTGGTTGCTATATTATGCAGTTCCTATTGAGCGATAATCTTATATTTGGTAGATAAGTTATCCTTTTCATTGTCACTTGAATCGTTGGGACAATTTACCACTTTGTATTGTATGGTTTTGAGCACATCAGTGCAGGTTCTAAATATGTTTATACTTCTCGGAGAAATATCATAGATAACATCTATGTTCTAGCCAGAAATTTCACCAGCTACTTTAGTCACTTTCCATGGAGCCATGATATCAAATTTAGATTTTTGTTACCCATTACAGAGAATGAGAATGCCGAAAGCTAGTTATTTTGCTAAGTAAGATCTAAGAAACCAAGAAAGTGATTCAGAACTATAAATCTTCTTTTCATTAAACGCATAAACCATGTGTATACCTTCACTGACAACGCCTTTAATTACTTTAATGAAAAATATTTGGGTGTTGAAATTTGATCTTATTTGGAATCATTTCCCTAAATGAGATATTAATGTCATTTATGGTCGATATCTCGAAAAAGCGCAGAATTTGAAAGTATCTGAGTTAATTTTGAGCAATAGATTAATTAGAGTATAATACTCATTTAGTACCTTAATTAATTATACCTATCACTTAATCAAGTTTCGGCGTTTCGGGTCTCAAGGATCTTTAAAGTAGTTTAAACTAAGACTTATGAAAAGTGAAGTCGCAACATGTTTTAATTAACTATAATCATATATAACTCTCTTAATTAATTGCAATTAGTTTTAAAATGTTGGTGTTTCGGGTATCGGGACTTCAAAGCCTTTATATGTAAGAGAATCCTGAATCGCGAAGTCATGATGAGATTTACTCTTTGTTAATGTTACTTAATCGTTGATGAACCCGACTTATCATTTAATACTTTTGTGAATTCGGGGATTGGGACTTCGAAGATGCTCAATATTGAACCTTTGTACTTCATGAAACCGCGACTCCCAACATTTCAAAAGAAAAACTTTATATAGATTGATTCATTAATTGAAAAGGCAACTCCATAATCTGCTAAGACATTTAAACTATTGGATTGATCGGAGGACTTTATTTCGACAGTGATTATCCAAGTGCGTTTTGTTCTTTTTTTTTTTATTTAAACAAAAATGAAATTTATTTTAGTCTAAGTTTTAGAAAAATATATATGTTTCAACATAGGCTCCATCTAGGGATCTCATCTCCTAGTAGGAAGAGAAGATCATGTAGACTAAGTGCCTTTATGCTAGAAGGGAAAAACTCTCTATGGCCAAAGGTAAACCACAACAGACAGGTATGACTACAGAAATCAACTCAATTCCAACGTGTGCTATGTAGACTAATGTGCAATATGAAGAAGAAGCCTACTTCGATCCAATCGTTTGATGTCGTTCCACCATTGAGTACTTTGAACCAAAGCTTTACACTTGTAAGAAGTTCTCAAAAAACAAGTGATGCAAGTATATAGTGACAGTATATAAAATGAGTTAGCACATTAGATAGCACAATCCATTAATAAACATTACAAACATGCCCATGGATATTAATCATATATTTTCAAGATATTGATAGGACGAGAAAGGAGTATTTATATTAATAATTGATCAACAGAAGTATCAATATTACAGACTTCCGTGTCGGCATGGTTTGAAACCGTGAAACCAAGTTCCTTCCAACTGGGCCTCCACCACTTCAATCCTCCACCAAAGGCAAGCTCATAGTAAAGAGGTAATGAGGTCCTCTCGACAATAAGGAAAGAGCTTGGGGGATGAACACTATGTTCATACTTGAGGGACAAAGGGTTGCAGACTCAATATGAAGTGATTTATCCAGAGTAACTTTGCTCTCAAAGTTGAATGCTTTCTCTCTCTTTTTCCATAGCTCGAAATTGTGCTCTTATAGCCTCCAGAATGCAACTGAAGGGCCAAGTCGGAACGTTTCCAATATATGGAAGGCCAAATATCAGAGATCATTTGTCGTGACATGGAAACCCAACCTCATTTTGTATTTTCTGGCACAAATCCCGATATATGTGAGTTGTAGTGGAGCAACAAGACTATACACATCTTGTAAAGCAGTTAGGAAGCGTATATGTGGAAAAATATATAATTTTGGCTCCAGATTTATCAAAAAGCGGGTTGATAAGTCTGCATAGGGAAATGGAAAAAGGCCCTCTGTGCAAGATATAAATGGTGAGGCAAATCTTGCTATAACAAATGCCCCTTAATGTGTGAGATCAAAGGAGTATCTGTGATGGCCAAAATATATTATAAATAACCCAGAAGTGGAGTGGTAGAGAACCAACTGGATGAACTTAATTTCTCATTACATTATGTACTGACTTTGCATACATGGCTGCCAAAAATACATTGCAGATCCATGTGGAAAATATACCAACAAGTGTTCATGGCCATGAGTAGGAAAATATAAAAGCGGTTACATGCCAATAGCTATCATAGTCACGAACAAGGCCCAGTGAAACCAGTCTCAAAATCAATCTGAAGATATCTGTATACCATGGAGTACAATCTAATCTCCCATGATCGCTGAAGTCAAATATGTACTGGTTCGATGAAATGGAAGCAACAACTCAGGAAAGTTGTGTATACAAAATGATGTCTTCAAGTCTTCAATACAATCCACCAATGGTGCAAGTCTACATCATGTGTATAAATGAGTTGAGGTCAAACATGATGAGACATCATTTGATTACCAGTAATTGAGGTATAATGTTAACAAACATGAGACAACCTACCAATGATGAAAGTAGGTATCAAGGCACCGAGTACATCTCTACAAATGTGAATAAATGAGATGGTGTGAAACATTTGAGAGATCCATTGATCAGGAGACATTAATGTATTCCCATTTGTCAATAGTGAGAGAGACTGCCACTAATGAATGCAAGCCTCAAGGTACTCATAAAACTTTAGGTCTTATATCCAGAATACGTGAGCTGAAGTCAATGGAAAGAGACCCACTGAAAGAAGATCATTAAGGCATCTCTCATCAATTAGCACGAGGAACAAAGTAGGAGCTTCATGATTTGGTCGAGATCAGAGGAAGAACATGTTCATGAACCAATGACCCTGTGCGTCTTTCTCATTTTCCAAATGAAAGTGGTACACAAAAAAGACCCTCTGAGTAGCCAGTGATGAAAACTACTGACAAAGGTGAGGAAACTAGCAATAAGGCTAATGGAATCCAAGAAACTGTGCGAATCCTAAAGTGTGAATTGATGTCTTTCCATCGAACACAAGGGAAACCACCTAGTCAACGAACCATGATGAAATGTTGATTGTTGGGTTCAAGGTGACCTACCAATGAAGAAAGTAGGGCCAGGGTGCATCATAAGACCAAAGTATCATGTGGTTCTGAGACAAACTGAGGGTATGACCGACATGCAAAGTCAATATTTCTAAGGAGTGGCCAACAGAAGTTGATAGACTTCTTTTGAATAAGAGCATGAGACACATGGTGGACTTCAACAACATAGAATTAATGATGTGACAACTAGATGCATGAGGCATCCGTAATATTCTCTATAGTGACTCGAAGATTAACTAGTCGGTAGAGAAAATTCTATAATGAGATCAACTTCCTAAGGCCATGCTAAACCTAAAATTATGATGATGAAAGGACTCAATAAGTTTGTGCTCTATTCAAAGGTGACACGACTGCTGCCAATTACAATATAGTACTCCCTTCCCGCCCGTCGTTTTGTTTTTTTCATAACAAGTCACTCGACGATCTTTTCAATTTTAATGTGAAAGGGACAAATCACTTGGTGATCTTTTCAATTTTTAATAACGAGTTAGAAAAGATATTAACCAAGACTCGTGACCATTCAAATACAAATTAACGAGCGTGAAAGGAACAAATCACTCGGCAATCTTTTTCACTTTTTGAACGAGTCAAAAAAGGGCTTAACTTGGACTCGTTGGGAGATTCTCGGCGAAAAGTCACAGGGGAAGCCAACGCTCCCATGCGGACCTTCTGTGGAATGTTAGTATATTACGAAGAATTGACACAAGATCGGAAAGACCCAAAGCTCTCCAAGTCGACGAGGGAAAAGTGCTAATGGAGGTTATTGTCTCTGTGTTACATCGGATAATTTATCTTCTTGGAAAATACATAGGTGGAGGCATTAGATGCCCCACAAGACCATCCCAATCAAAGGGAACCTCGTCGAGACCTGGAGGGAGAGAACTTGGGAAGAGTAAAACTCTCTCTTATTCAGAAGGTGAAGTTCTAGAAATGCTAAGGACATGGCATAGAAGGTATAGAACCAGAACCAAAAGAGTGGGATCGACTAAAAATTGCATTGGCATGACCACTTCCTTAGACTTGTCACTCTCCAAGAGAAGAGTGGGGTCGATCAAATATTTCATTGATATGACCACTTCCTCAACCATTGGTTGAATAGGATGCAAGACAATAAGGTAAAGAGGTGCATCACCCCAAACAATAGGAGTGTTGTCGGTCAAAAATTGCATCGACCCGATCGTTGGTTGAGAAATATGTGAGACAAAAAGGTCAAGAGACACATCACTCCTGAACATAGGAGAGGTGTCGGTCGAAGATTACATCGAAACGACCATAGGTCGGACAGGATGTGAGACAACAAGGTCAAAGGACTCATCAACCTCTAAAGGAAACTGGGTGTCAGCCGAAGATTGCATCGGCATGACTGTTATATCAACCAAAGAAGGAACAAACTATTGTGAAACCATAGATGCCTCACAGCCTAAAAGGCCCTTAGGTGAGCCCCACGCTTTTGGTATCCCAGCAGTAACAGAACACAAACGAGTAAGGTGACTTCCTTCGCAAGTCTTGCAAAGGAATCTAGGCTTACGTCTAAGATGTCCAGGATTCTTAATCAAATGAATGCCCACAACATGACTTGCAGTGGTTGGTGACATGCTCCCAGCATGAATTGCAGAGGCTAGTAGAAAATATCCAACATGACTTGCAGAGGTTGGTGATGAATCCCCAACATGACTAGCCGAGGTTGGTGATGAATCCCCAACATGACTAGTAGAGGTTGGTGATGAATGTGCAGTGTGACTAGCAGTGACCAGACATGTGCCCCCAACATGACTTACAGTGGTTGGTTGCACGTCTTCAACATGACTCACAGAGGTTGTCGACCAATATCCAACATGAC
This sequence comes from Picea sitchensis, assembly GCA_010110895.2. Taxonomy (NCBI): domain Eukaryota; kingdom Viridiplantae; phylum Streptophyta; class Pinopsida; order Pinales; family Pinaceae; genus Picea; species Picea sitchensis. Next base: position 29,619 of record SNQJ01S0030657.1, on the reverse strand, counting down.
TAGCAAAGGTTGGTGATATAACGCCAGTATGACATGCAGTGACTGGACTTGTGCCCCCAACGTGACTTGAAGCAGCTGGTTGCAGGTCTTCAACATGATTCACAGATGTTGTTGACCAATCTCCAACATGACTAGCAATGGTTGGTGATATAATTCCAGTATGACATGCAATTACTCGACTTGTGGCAGTGGTGAATTGCGGCATTTGATACCAAGGTCCACGGAAAGATTGGTTTTGAGAAATTGCAGGTCAGGAAGGATCCTGGTTTACACCCTGTCCCTGTCCAACAAGATAGTATCCTCCTCCATATTGATTCGTAAAGGGTTGTAAGGGCATTGAAACTGAGGAAGCCTCTGGTGAAGAGAAAGCGACCTGACAAGGGTTACTCATGTGAGGATATATGTTGCCCCCATACGAAGGAACTTCATGAGGGGGGTTGCCCATACTACAAAAATAACTTCCCCCAGATGAAACACCAGAGGACAGATGGAGGTCAGCCATGGGAAAAGTGTTCGTAGGAACTAACATGGCGGAAGAAGGATAGGTGGCCGAAGTGTAATAAGTAGAATGATTGCATAGTTGGGCACTTACTTCTCACATAGTGGATTTGTAGGAAGGAAGATTCCAACCTCCTACCATAAGAGGTTTTTGAAGGATATGAATCCCACCAAACAGAGAGGGATAATAAAGAGGCATCATGCCCCCAGACCCAAAACTTGTATTCGCATAAGGAGGCGAGATAGAGGATGGTAAGTGCGAAGACATATCAGACATACCATGAGAAAAATGATTAGAGGCCCAAGGCATTGACTGAGTACCATAATTATGCATACCATAATGCGAAGCGGAAGGATCCATCCCCATGAAATGAGTGGACATCATGGGGGGGGNAAATTAGGGATAAAATGGAACTCCACTATCCGTGATAACAAAGACTCAGCATGAAATCCTATGGTCAACTAATAGTCAAAGAGAGTACCAAAAGTCAAATGACCAATATGCATGCAAATGGGCTAAAGTGGTTGAGTGGCATCCCTCGCTAAAGAAGGTATTCCTCGTCCAGGAGGGACCTGAGACTCCACGCTAAAGTTTGGAGGTAACATAATCATTTATAAGGGACCTTGTAGGCTTAACAACTGGTCGGTCAGATCTCCCCAGAGAGGTAATCTTCCATAAAGGTTGTGTGTTGTCTGACCCCTATCTGACCCAAGATACAAGAAAAATAACCCCTGCAAGTAACCTACGAGAAACCTAAGTCAAGCAACTAATCAACCACTGTATAACCGATGCACAGGCGAACAATCATAAGTCTGTATTACCGTATGGGTAGGGTAGCAAAGATCGAAACCTTGAAAGTACCACCTCTTATAGAGGTATGGATACTAGCAAGATCCCCAAATACGAATAAATCCACAGAAATATCTCTGACACTAGGTGAGTATCTAGGGGTTATCCCTTCAACAAATTCGCACGACCTCGTGCTTAACTCTAGTGTGAGCGGAGCCTCCTGATATTACCAATTATACAATGGATTTATCAAATCCTTGTCTCAGATAGATATGTTGATTTAATTTCCTTGGAGAAGTTTATTCATAAAATCCTATTCCAAGGCACTAAATCCTAGGCTAGTTTGTGCACCCTAAACAATAAAATCGTTACTA
>SNQJ01S0030657.1:6768-27907 GCA_010110895.2 Picea sitchensis | reverse complement strand
ATGCATGCAAATGGGCTAAAGTGGTTGAGTGGCATCCCTCGCTAAAGAAGGTATTCCTCGTCCAGGAGGGACCTGAGACTCCACGCTAAAGTTTGGAGGTAACATAATCATTTATAAGGGACCTTGTAGGCTTAACAACTGGTTGGTCAGATCTCCCCAGAGAGGTAATCTTCCATAAAGGTTGTGTGTTTTCTGACCCCTATCTGACCCAAGATACAAGAAAAATAACCCCTGCAAGTAACCTATGAGAAACCTAAGTCAAGCAACTAATCAACCACTGTATAACCGATGCACAGGCGAACAATCATAAGTCTGTATTACCATATGGGTAGGGTAGCAAAGCTCGAAACCTTGAAAGTACCACCTCTTACAGAGGTATGGATACTAGCAAGATCCCCAAATACGAATAAATCCACAGAAATATCTCTTACACTAGGTGAGTATCTAGGGGTTATCCCTTCAACAAATTCGCACGACCTCGTGCTTAACTCTAGTGTGAGCTGAGCCTCCTGATATTACCAATTATACAATGGATTTATCAAATCCTTGTCTCAGATACATATGTTGATTTAATTTCCTTGGAGAAGTTTATTCATAAAATCCTATTCCAAGGCACTAAATCCTAGGCTAGTTTGTGCACCCTAAACAATAAAATCGTTACTAATCAATTTTAGTTTAAAGCGTAAATTTTATTGGCCATGATTACTCAAAAATGTGTGGAAATGAAACGCATGGTGTTATGACTCTGCATGAAAATAAAAATAGATATAATGAAAAGCCTAACTTTAACTTTTCAGTGAATGATATGCTAAATAAAAACAGTTCAATCTTCAATTTTAACTCTGCAACTCAAAAGTAAAATGCAATCTTTCGCTAAATGTGTTAAGCTAATGATAAAGGTTCAAAGAAAAAAATACCAACCAATGCAAAATGCCTATTTTTTGTATTTTCAATGTACTTAAAAAGAAAATGCATGGACTGATAAGCGACTTGATATATAACTTTTATTGTGTATAAAAGAAATCACTCAAGAGAATACCAAGCAGCTAAGTAGACAACCCAACTACCAAGGAAAAATAAAAAATGGAAAACAAAGAGAAAGATGTCGCCCAAAAATTCAACTCCAAAAAGGTTTCCTATCATCCTAGATAATCTCAAGAGGTACCACAGAGACCTAAGAAGGCTCAGTGATCCTCAAAACCTACTCAGAAGTCATTAAACCAAGCAAGAAAGCAAGGGGAAGTGGTATACACGACTGTTCAAGAGAAAAGGGTGTATATATGCCTCTGGTAGTGGGACAACAAGCGTGTATATGTGACTGTCAGGGCAAAAAGGGTGTATATCTTTTAAAACAAGGCTAGGCAAGGTTAAAAGGTTGAAAACTCAGACCCAGAGTGAACAGACTCTGTCCAACTATGATACGAAAAGAAATACAAAGGAAAAAGAGAAATGTAAGAAGGAAAAATACTTCAACCCTTAGAAGGAAGAACTTCCCCAGTGAAGTCGCCAATTCTGCTAGAAGGGAAAAACTCTCTATAGCCAAGGGTAAACCACAAAAGACAAGTATGACTGCATAAATCAACTCAATTCCAACATGTGCTATATAGACTAATGTGCAATACGAAGAATAATACTACCTCAATCCAATCGCTTGATATCATTCCACCGTTGAGTACTTTGACCCACAGCTTTACAGCCGCAAGAATTTCTCAAAAAACAAGCTATGAAAATATATAGTGACAGTATATAAAATGAGTTAGCACATCAGATAGCACAATCCATTAATAAACATTACAAACATTCCCATGGATAATAATCATATATTTTCAAGATATCGATAGGATAGGAAAGTAGTATTTCTATTAATAATTGATCAACAAAAGTATCAACATTACAGACTTATGTGTCGGCATGGTTTGAAACTGAGAAACCAAGTTCCTTCCAACTAGGTCTCCACCCCTTCAATCCTCCACCAAAGGAAAGTTCATATCAAAGAGGTAATGAAGTCCTCTCGACAATAAGGAAAGAGCTTGGGGGTTGATCACTGTGTTCAGACTTGAGGGACAAAGGGATGCAGACTCAATATGAAGTAATTTCTCTAGAGTAACTTTTCTCTCAAAGTTGAATGCTTTCTCTTTATTTTTCCATAGCTCGAAATTGTGATATTATAGCCTCCACAATGAAACTAAAGGTCTGAATCAGAATGTTTCCAGAATATGGAAGGCCAAAGATTAGAGATCATTTGTTGTGACATGGAAACCCGACCTCATTTTGTATTTTCTGGAGCAAATCCAGATATACACAAGCTGTAGTGGAGCGACAAGCATATACGCATCTTGCAAAGCAGTTAGGAAGCATATATGTGGAAAATATATAATTTTGGCTCTAGATTTATCAAAAAGGGGGTTGATAAGTCTGCATAGGGAAATGGAAAAATGCCCTCTGTGCAAGATAGCAATGGTGAGGAAAATCTTGCTATAACACTTTATTGGGTAAATGGAGTCATTATTGCAGTTCTGTGAAACACATTCTGAAAGAAAACACAAACAAGGACTTAGGACTTCATCCATACATCTGAAAGATTTGAAAACTTAATCGTTCATCAATCTTGAATTCAGGCTTTAATTACTTCCTTCTCTTAAACTTATTTTAGAATTGCTTGAGATAATCAAAACAACCTTAATCAATCTATCATACTTTGTTCGATTATATTCGCATCAAGGCAAGGTGATTTTAATGTTTTAAACAAGGAGTCTCGTATTAGCTTAGAATGTAGATCTAGTATGAAATAGGAAATAGTTGTTAGAGTACGTTATAATACATGTATAACATCCTTATAGATATCATAGACATTGCTTCACTTCCAATGAGCCTGTTCGATACCCCAGTGAATTTATCTAATTCCCATATTGAATTTTCTTTCATCACTTCAATTAATAACTTTGCATTTAAATGTTGAGATGAGGGAAATCATTTTATGATTTTCCTTTCATCATCTCTGTTTAGACTAGATGGGGGAAATCATTTTATGAATTTCCTTTCACCATCTGTCTTATTTTTAATCAAACATGAAGTGAGGGAAATCAATTTGTGCATAATAAAATATACCAGGGATAATATCCATTTATAGTTTAGCAATAGAGGTCTGTTAACTCACTTTGATTACTCTGAACTAATCCTCTTTTGACTATCAAAACATCTTCTCTTACCAAGAAGTTTTCATGGGGAATATTTATTTTCCAGGGACATTCCTTGAGTGAATTTAATCATTTTAAATCTGGTAAAAGGATTAAAGAAATTAGGATTAACTCAAACATACTTTGTATTTCATCTTAGTCAGGAATATCATTAGAATTCTTGCCTGATCTCGAGTCAAAAACTTGTTGTTAAGATTTCAGAGTCAAAGTGATGTTCTTTTTCTTCTTCGAAGATCATAAAGAAAAGTTCTTTTTGTAATTAAACCCCCATTTTTTTTATTAGGTGACAATATTAACTCAGATAAAACTTCTGAGAATTTGACTAATATCTTTTTTGAAAATTTTGACTTAGGTTAATCAAGACGAAAGTTCATACCTCAGTTTTTTTCTACATTTTTTGTTAAGGAAATTGTTAGTTTATCACCTATTTTGAGGGAGATTCAATGCGAGTATTGATTCCTGCTAGAGATTATCAAACTGTTATCATCCTGTATCCTGCAATGCGATGGATCATGAAAAATGTAAGGAATTATTTTCTGATTGGAAAGATTCATGTTGCATATTTTTTATTATACATATATATTTTTTATTTTATTATTATTCAGTGAAATCAACTAACGTGTTTTTATTTACCATGAAAATAAAAACCTACCAAAGGATGCAAATTATAATAAAAAGTGAAAACCAAACTGTTATGTACAATGAGAGTTTGGAACTGTATTACTGCATGAAATGTTTAAGGTAACGACCATTGATAGGGGCGTTAAGAATCTTTTCGTCTATATTTTCTAACAAAAATGCATTCTTTCCCTCAGAAGTTGTAATTTTGTATGGTCCGCACTAGATCTAATCAAACTTAGCATGTTTCTCAACATTCTCTTTTCTAGCTTCCCATTTTAGAACCAAATCAATAGAGAGAAATTCCTTATCTTTAGCTTTTTGGTCAAATAAGGCTTTCATATTATCTTGATATTTTTGTAGTTTTCCATTTACTTCAACCCCATTTTTCCGAATTTCAATTAGTTTATTTATCCTCCTGGTAATGTTATTTGGCTCTTCTTTTGAGTCTTTCCAGAGCTTCATTACTGAAAGGGCTAGATTTATGGGTAAAGTGACGTCTGTACCATATACCATTTGAAATGGACACATTCTGATTGACCGTTTTGTGCCTATATTGTTAGCCCATAAAGAATATTTTAAATGTACATGACGTGTTTTCTTATTTTCGGTCAGTACTTTCTTAATTATAGTGAACAGGCTTTTGTTAGATGACTCGACTAATCCATTTTCCTGTGGATAGTAGGTCATGGAATGTCCTAGCAAAACGTTATACTTTTGGAAAAAACTTATCATGGCCATGTATTTGAAGGCCTGAGCATTATCAGAAACTATTTTTCGAGGAAAACCAAATCTTGATAGAATATTCTCCTCCAAAAACCTGATCACTACTGTGTATGTTTCATTTCGCGTAGGAATAGCTTCCACCCATTTAGTAAAATAGTCTATAACAGTCATAATCCATTTATGTTGAGAACTCAAATGTGGATGGATCTCTCTAATAAAATCAAGACCCTGTTGCTCAAACAGAGCTTGAGTTTTAACTGGAACTAAAGGTAATGCCATAATTTTCTTCTTGCCTGTAAACAACTGACAAGGATTACAAGTTCTGACTTTAGTGTTTACATCAGTGAATAATTTTGGCCAGTAATACCTGACTCTTACAATTTTATAAGCCGTTTCTCTCCAAGCGTGGTGTCCTCCACACAACTCCTTCATGGAATTCACTTATAACTTTTTCTATTTCAGATTCTACTAAACAACTCAGTAAGAAACCCAGGGTATCTTTTCAATATAATTGACCATCTACAATACAATATTTTATAGCGTGTAACTTCAATGTCCCAACTTTAGACGGGGTTAGGTCATTGGGCATTGAAGGTTCAGTAAATAAGAAACAATGTCTATGTACTACACTAAAGAAGAGAAATTTTCTAGAATTTCATTTGTGGGCACAGTGACATCGAGTTCGTATATATCTAAAAATCCTTCGTTCTCTTACAGATGATTTATTTCGAGTGCTTTCAGATTTGATTTAGCCAAAAATTTATCCAAGCCATGACCTTTAATAATTTTGGTTGTTTTAACTTCCAGGTTGAACTCCTGAATTTAGGCTAACCATCTGCCTCTCCTTCCCTCGCTATCGGGTTGAACCAATATATCCTTAACATAATTGGTGGGTACATAAGTGATAATCTTTGAATGTAGTACATAGGTTCTGAAAGCTTTGAGGGATTTCACCATTACATAAGCTTGCTTTTCCAATATATCATATTTTAGCTCAACATCTCTAAGAATTTTACTAAAGAATGCAATTGGCTGCTCAAATCCCTCATCATTCTTCTGTAACAATACAACTGCAATAGTATGCTCAAAAGCAAATGAAAAAATAAAAAATTCTTTCAAATAATCAGGACTTGCCAGTACTGGTGCTTCACCTATGAACTTCTTAATCCATTTGAATGAATCCTTAGCCTCATTTTTCCACTTTACCTCATTGTCCTTCTTAATCATATATGTAATCAATTTTATGATTTCAGTGAAATTCAGAATGAATCTTCTCAAAAAAATTATTTTTCCTAAAAATGACTGAATTTATTTCCTATTCCTGGGAATATTAATAGTATCTATTGCTTCAATCCTTTTCGAGTCAATTTTAATTCCATCCCTAGAAGCTATATGGCCCAAGATTTTATGGTTGGAATTATCCTTACTCCTAGTTTCTAACGGTTACAGAATAAAAACTTTAACCATTTCACTTGGTTACTTTTTATCTCTCTCTCATATTGGCAGAACGAGCATGCATGTGTTACTTCATTATTTATTTGAAGTACTCCCTTCACTTGGCTCAAGACACTCGACGCACCTCCTTATAAACTGTACTAATATTCTTGAAGGCCCTGTCACATCCTTTGCCTAAAAAAGATACATCTTTCTCTATAATTTCGACAACTTGTCTTCAATCCTTTTACCTTAAAAATTTATTGACTACAACTGTAAATCTGGCTTTACCAACCATCTATCCATTTGAGTGACGTCAACCTGTTTTAACTGTGAAATTCAATCTAAGATTCATTTAAGCTTTATTTGATTTCCAGTTGATTCTTTATAACATTGATTTGTCCTAGTACTCCAGCACAATCATCCTTTTCAATGCCCAATGATTTTTTATCTAGCAAATCAAAAGCCTCTTCACAATATTCCTTTCTTTCTTTGGCCATTTTCTTACCCTTGGCTATATTGGCCTCCCGTGCATTTAGTATGATATCACCCCTGATTTTTTTTGCGACCGTCAATCTGGGATTTACTGGTACCTCTTTTCTAGCCAAAGATACGACTACCCTTTGAAAGGTGGTTTGGGTCGCACTAACCTCTTTTTCTCTGAAACCAATATTATCTAATGATTGAACCATCTCCCAAAAATAATCTTGAATGATCCCTACCTTAGAAAACATGCTTTTTTGTACTGCTTCCATCTTCTCATGCACTTCCAGTGCCTAGACTTGAAACACTGCTATATTTACAACTTGGCTTTCAGTAGAACTCAATTTAGCTTGCAACTGCCTTACTAATTCTTCTTGTTGGATGAACTATCCTTGACTTGCTTGAACAGTATTCTGTACCTCTTCAATATCAGATTTAAGTTGTTGAATTTCTTGTCTGTCTTTAGCTCTAGCCTGTTTGAGTCCTTTAATGACCTCTTTTTTTATATTATTCTTGGTATTCCTTATTTGATCTTGCAGCTGATTTATCATCTAATTCATCTGCCTTAGCCTTTGTTTCAGATTATAAACAGAGAATAAGTTGGCCATTGCAAAATCTCCCAAAGAGCCTACCACCTCTGTAGCAAAATCTTATTCTTCCAAATGTTTCCCATCTAATAATACTATGTTATGTTTTACGATTGCACCCTCTCTCATGTGCATTTCTTTCTTCACCATGGCCTTTCTTTTCTTTCTGAAAAACAACTCGGTGCAATGTATCTCCTCGACAGGGATATGCATGAAATCGCTTATGAAGATTGTCTCTGTAATAGGGTTTCCTCTCGTGAAATGTAATGGTGTGACAACCTCAATGGGGTTTCCGATTTCTGTGGATAACATTTTCTCATCCTCTTCAGTAGTTGATTTCTCAGGAGAAGACGACGGTTTATCTTCTTCGTTCTTTATTATTGTCTCTTTTTTATCCTTTTCTTGGTTTTCTAATATCTATGTCTCTGGGATATTTCCCTTCTGATTTGAGACCTCAACTTTCTCTAGTTTTTCCAGGGTTTCTTGTTTGGTAGAGCTTCCAGCTTCTGGATTTTGGGTCTCTACTTGTTGTGTATTTAGAAATTTTAGGATTTTACCTTGTAATACTTTGGGTAGGCCACTTCCTTGGTGTTTTTGGAAATTTTAAACTCATCCATTTCACCAGGTAGCAGAGCTCGAACTTGGCTCAAAAATTCTTGGTAAGATCTTACCCCTCAAAAAATTTCGTCATGAGGGGACTCTTCATGTTCATACTTTTTAAGATTGCAACTAGCCATATGGTTTCCCACAACCCTATGTGGGTCATGCTTCTTGAATTCAATTTTAACTAGATTTATCTCTTCTAAACCTACAACCTCCACCTTGTTGTGACCGAAATCCAATAAGGAAAATGAACCAATAGACAAAGGAAAAGATGGTCATACCTTTTTCTGCATAAATTTTAGCTCTTTCCTAATATTGCCGAGTAAATTTTGTCGTGAATCTTCACAGCACATCAGTCTATCTGATAAAAATTGTGGTAATGCATATGGAGGGACCAAGCAGCCGAAAAATCTGATATAAGAGAAATGTTCCTCTATGTACCAGTCCATCACTTTACCCAGGATAACGATAACCTTGTCTAAAATTCTTGGTGATGGGTGACCAAATATAACAATATGCATTAGCACCACTACCCAATTAAAGATTTCATAAAAGAAATCTTTTGCCTTGTATTCCCAGAGCTTTGAATGGTAATCATGAATTTGTTCTACAATGTCTTGAGTCCAACTCTATCTCATCAGTGGGATAGGTGTCATGAAACAAATAGCGTCCATAATATAATCTGACATAGAGAATGAAGCTAGTTTCCCTTTGGTTTTATTCGTTTGGTATTTTGAGATTTCACTAGCCAGATTATCTGACAATATATTTGCTCATTCAAAAGAAAATACTTCTGCCACCGAGTGAATAATGGGAACCTGTGGTAGAAAGAAATGGGTCGTGTTCTCTTTTCCATAAATTCTGCACATCATCATGGCTATATACATGAATTGTGGTTCAAGCAATGAGATGGAATATACACCGTGAGATTCGGCTCTGAAATTTTCGGGGCATGAACACTAGTCTTTGATCAGACCGGAAATACTCTTTCCATAATGATCACACTCCTTATTATTAAAATTCACTTTAAAATTGGCGTTATAATTTTTTTTTAATGTTGCAGACAATTTATACATGACTTGTATGTGTTCCAGTCGAAACAACCCAACAACTACTTTATAAGAGTTGAATATCGTTCGAGTAGGGATATCCACATGATTCAGTGCCCATCCAATCATGTCAGTGTAAGGTAAAAGCCTCAGCCTGGTTGCTATCTTATGCAGTTATGCTTGAGCGATAATCTTATATTTGGTAGATAAGTTATCTTTTTCATTGTCACTTGAATCATCAGGACAATTTACCACTTCGTATTGTATGGTGTTGAACACATGCGTCCAGATTTTGACTATGTTTATACTTCTCAGTGAAGTATCAAAGATAACGTCTGTGTTTTGGCAAGAACTTTCACCAGCTTCTTTAGGTGCTTTCCGTGAAGCCATGATATCAAATTCAAAGTTCTGTTATTTTTTACAGAGAATGAGAATGCATAAAGCTAGTTATTTCGATAAGTCAACTCTAAGAAAGCAAGAAAGTGATTCAGAACTAAAAATATTCTTTTCCTTAAACGCATAAACCACACGTATACCTTCACTGAAAACTCGTTAAATTCCTTTAATAAAAATGATTTGGGCATTAAAATGTGATCTTATTTGGAATCAATTCCCTAAATTAGATATTAATATCATTTATGGTCGATATCTTGGGAAAAGCGCATAATTTGAAAGTATCCGATTTAATTTTGAGAAATAGATTAATTAGAGTATAATCCTCATTTAGTACCTTAATTAATCATACCTATCACTTAATCAAGTTTCGATGTTTCGAGTCTTGGGGATCTTTAAATCAATTTAAATTAAGACTTACGAAACACGAAGTCATGATAGGTTTTAATTAACTATAATCATATTTAACTCTCTTAATTAATTACGATTAGTTTTAAAATGTCGGGGTTTCGAGTATCAGGACTTCAAATAATTTATATGTAAGATCATCTTGATTCACGAAGTCGTGATGATATTTACTCTTTGTTAATATTACTTAATCGTTAATGAACCTGGCTTAACATTTAATACTTTCATGAGTTCGGGGATCGGGACTTCGAAGATGCTCAATATTGAACCTTCATACTTCACAAAACCCCCACTCCCGAAATTTAAAAATAAAACCTTTATATAGATTGATTCATTAATTGAAAAGGTGGCTCAATAATATGCTAAGACATTTAAACTGTTGGATTTATTGGAGGACTTTATTTCAATGGTGAATATCCAAGTGCGTTTTTGTGGTTTTTTTTTTTATTTAAACAAAAATGAAAATTATTTTAGTCTAAGGTTTAGAAAAATATATATGTTTCAACAGAGGGGAACAAAGACTTTTCCATAATTGAGGGAAGGATAATTCCTGTGCACACTTGAGAGTAGAGGAGATATTGATTTCCCACGAAATGATGAGATTGTTCACAGTGGAGAGAAAGGAAGTGCGTCAAAGGGTACGAAGGAATTGCCAAGAACTTATGATGGGGAATGAAAATAGGGGAAGGTGGCACGGGGTAGGCACAAGGTCATGGGGGAATATCCACATGGAGAGGGGAAAGTCCCAGGTGAAAAGGGGAGGGGAAGGAGGGGTCGAGCAAGGATAGAGGTTGGGGAGAGAGGATGGGTTAAAGGAAAGAGGGGGGAAGGGAAGGAGGGTTAAATAAGAGTTCAGTAGGGAGTTAGATCTAGGATAAAATAGGGAAATTGTCTGAGAAGGGGGGATTTAGGAAAGCCATGCATAGGTTTCAATTTGATTTATCAAAAGTTGGCTCTACTCCAAGATCTTTGTTGATTTTTCTAAGCGATCAACTTCCTGGTTCTTGGAATGAAGGATGTGGAAGAAATGGATCTTGGTGAATTGTCATTTCAAGGTTTTAGTTTGGGAGTGAAGGCCATTGGGAATTTGGGTGGCATAAGGTTTTTTGGTTGAGGATATCCTTTATTATTATTTCAAAGTCTCTGAGAACGGTAAGGTTGTGAATTTTTCCCGAGTGTGCGATTTGGATCCCCATGTAAAATGCAAGGGTTTTCTCTTTATTATTAGTGGTATTCCCAAGCCCCCAAGAGTATTCCAATATAATTTTTCCATCGAAATCAAATATGACYCCCCCCGCACCTMCTTTCCCTAGGTTACCTCCTGAAGCTCCGTCAAAGAAAAGAATTGGAGAGGATTGTTGTCTTTTCCAGTGGAGGAAGTCATTATTGTAGAGGCGTAATTTCCATTCTTGCCTCTTGTTTTCTCATTTTGACAATGAAATATGACTTGAAGGGGTAGGTAACAAAATGTATGTGATCCATTCTTCTTCATTTTTCTCAAGGGAGCCTCTCGAGTCATACTGAATTTCTCTGGACCAGAATACTTCAGAGACCAAGCTGCATATTTTGGTTAAAATGCATTGCAGGGGAGGAATATTCTCATGAAAAACAACCTGATTCTGGGCAAGCCATAACTCCCAGTAGAAAAAAATGGGAATTTATCTCCAAAGAAGGGTGGAGTGTTTCTTGTTTTTGAGGCTTCCAGCATATATTTGTTTCCAAGAGACAAAAAGATCATTCCAGTTCTCGTGGGGAGGAGAGGGTGGGACAGGGGAAGGTAGATAAGGTTCCATATTTGAGAAGAGAAAGGGAACTCCAGGAAGAGGGGAGGAATGGATTCAGAGGCTGTAAGAAAGAGGGGGAATTGAGAGGGACCAATAATTCCCCGTTTTTGCAAGTTTTCTGATGTTAGTATTTTTCCATGGACCATCAACCAACAAAAGATATTTACTTTAGGAAGAGAAGGGCTAGACCAAATTTGTTTCCATATTTTGTAGACTGGGGGGGATTGGCCATAAGATTGTAGGATAGAATAACCTTCTTTTACACAATAGATTAGGGAGCCCCAACTACGAGAGTCGAGTATAGAGAGATGAGTGGGAGAAAAACCCAACAAATTATTAAATAAGATGGAGATCAAGGGTCGTAGGTGGATAGGGGTGTTCAACAGTTTCCAATTTATCCAATCCCCATTAGAACCTTAGAGGCATAAATATTTGAGAAGAAGAAGACCCTTGGAGTAGCACCAATATTTTAGGGGGCGAAGGGACTCTTGACAGTTCAATGGCTCAAGGTCTAGGATATGGTCGGTCCATAAATTTATATGGACTCCATTCCTCGGGACCTAGGAGATTTTAGATTTTATAAGATGGGATACAAGTTTCAGTAGACGCCAAATTGGGGAACCAAGGAGGTGGGAAGGGGGGGTATCTAGACATTGAAATCTTGAGGAGTTGAAGTATTTTGTTATTAGAGATGATTTCCATCATTCCGTAGTCTCGACGAGTAAACACCAAGCTATATTTGATCCTAGAGAAGTATTATTTAGGACAGGATATCTGATAGCTAGTCGTCCTTTATTGAGAGGTTGGAAAACTTGTTTCCAGTTGACGAGGTGGATTTTTTTAGTATATTTTTCCCACCAACCCAAAGGAGACTTGAAAGAGCTTTAGATATTTTTTCAAGATCACCTTTTGGGGAAAGAAGGCCAGAACACTGGAAGATGTAGAGTGAGGAGAGGACATATTTGAAAAGAATTATTTTTCTAGCTGGATTGAGCCAACGACCTCCCCAACATTGGATCCTCGCGAGGATTTTGTCAATGATGTCCTACCAAGATGTAGTTCCATGAGAATTTAGGAATATAGGAATACCTAAATATTTGAAATAGTTCCAGGTAGTGATGATAGGGAACCTGAAAATTCTGGCAATATGGTCTTTGATGTTCCTTGGAACGTTCCATCCAAAGATCCAGCATTTAGCAATGTTCAATTTTCCTTCAGAAGCTGAAAGAAAAGAGTCAAGAACTTTATGAAAGTGATTGGATATAATTACCGAAGCCTCCCCCAGAAGAAGTGTATCATATGCAAACTAAGAATGATTTATTTCCTTGACCCATCTCATGATGATTAGCCCCGAGAGTCTGCCTATCCTTCTTTCTTCTTCCAATTTTCAACTGAGAGAACCTTCTAGGAGGATGTAGAGGAAAGGGGAAAGGAGACATCTTTATTGAAGATCTATGCTAGCCTTGAAGAACTTTGAGGGAAGAACATTTATTAGGGGGAAATCCAAGGGGAATTGATGCAAGCCTTGATGCAACGAGTAAAAACTTCAGAGAAACCATAAACTTTGAGGATTGAGTATAGAAAAGAATGTTTGACTCGATCAAAATAATTTTCCATATCCAGTTTGATGACCATGCATGGAGCATTACTTTTTTTGTTGGAATGAATGGATTCTTGAACAAGCATGATATTGTCTGTAATTTGTTTGTTTTTTAGAAAACCTCCCTGATTTTCTGAGAGAATAATGGATAACAAGGGTTTTAGGCGATTTGCAATGATCTTAGTGACGATTTTATACAAGGAGATTCATAGGGAGATGGGACAGAAGAAGGAGAAGTTTGAGGGATTAGAGTCTTTGGGAATGAGGGCTAGGAAGGTGTTGGCATCAAATTCACATTTTTCCATTGTCTTATAAGCTGCCTACACCAATGTTTTGCAAACATCAATTTTTCAGACCATGGCTTTCAAATGCTTGACATTTTAGTGCGACATTTATCCTTTACCGCCGCTTTGTTTTTCACATTTGTAAGCATGAAACTTCATCTTTCAGTCACGTGAAATCTTTACGGTATGATCATCTTTCTTTTGTTGATATGCCTATTGTGCTTACCTTTTATACAATTGGAAAGATCCTTTGATTGGTACTCATGCCCGATTGATTGTGTGACTTGGTTTCATTGAGTTTGTAATGCATTGGCATTTGGATTTGCATTTTTATTTGATCTACTTGACCATGGGTTTCATGAAAATACTTAGGGGTTATGGTCAGATCTTTCATATATATCTTTTTAATATAATACCTAGCGTGTTTGTGTTTTCATAACTATTAGCATGATGATTATATAAAAACTATTGACACATTGGTTAAACTATTGATATGAACCAATACGATGGCGCGTAGTTAAACTTGGTGGTATTGTTTTCAAATTGAATAATTGATGGTTTTAAAACTATGGCATAAGGTTGATTGCATGCGTTGGTTCTACCATTGATTTCATTGGTTGGAAAATGACTTGAGTGTTGAACTATGATGGGTAGAACAACTATAAGTCGGTGGTTTTACTTTGGCAATAACTATTATGCATGGCGGTGATAAATTCCACCATAACCATAAAATGGCATTTATGCCTATCCATATTCATCGTTGCCTAGTAGCTCGTTGGCCTTGGTGCCTAATATCACATTAGTGCTATATTAAAACCACGGACTTCTGTGACTCGACTCCATGGAACTGATGAATTAGCGGTCGATCAAGCGACAACCAAACCTTGATATTATTTGACAATGCGAGATGAGGACGTGGATGATATGCGATGGTTGGAACGATCTGGATTTGTGGCACAGCGGTTAAGCCTAACATTTGATGAACATTAGAGCCAAGATTGAAGACATCTAGTTGGAAATCAATGAGAAATTCATTAGCTCTGCTACAGGACTAATAGCCACGGGCCAGCGATGGTTCAAAAATTTGAAAGTGGAATAGGTTCCATGGCCACTTCTGTTCATTTCGCGCAAAGTCACATCTTGTGATAGAGGTATGCCCATATCTATACTAAAACCACGATGGCACAACCTTTTGATAATAGTCAAGCGGTTTGTGACATGTGAGGGTTGATATGGACTCGTGTTTCTCTACTACCTGTGTTTGTTAATGAGTTTTATGGGATACACGTTGAATATGCCCTTTTTCTTCGGCATAGCCTATATAAAATGTCGAAAAGGTTTAAAAAGGAAAAGGATGACAGTAGCCTGTTCCACCACAGGCTTATTAAACTTACCTATTATTTATCGCGAGTTTTTCATGGTGATGATGGAAGATTTCATCACTACGTGTGGTTTGATGACGGAATACAATCGAGGTTGACAAGCGTGGTAAATGAAACCAAAGGCGGCCGCTTTGTGCCCTTCCATGCTCTATTGCCTCCTCCTAAACCCTCAGCTGACCTTGATCTTGAATTACCCGATGCTATGACTAAGAAGATTGAGACTTTTAAAAGGCCTGTGAGAAAAAAATCCCAACGCAAACCTCACCGCTTATGCCAAGGGTAAAAAGAAAACTCGGATGATTTCAAGAATGGCGAGGAATAAGCCAAAAACCCTGTTGAAGCCCGAAGCCCATCCTTAGTGAGTTCGGAACTCGACATAGAACATTTTTCTGGCGGTGATTACCCTTACTCACGGGGTTTATCTCCCAAAGGCCACCTTACGATTTTTGTGTGAATCTTCAGGTGCCTAAAGAATAATCTAACTACGGAAGTTAAACATCCTAGCAGAAACCCTTGTGATATGATAACCCTCACCCACACTTTAGAACCCCCCACGATTGATCACGTGATGATGTGATTTATGGTTGGAGCGATATTACATCGGCGTCCCCACTTCAATCCCGAAAATCAATCCGCTTTGGAAAATCAAGTTACCAATGTTGACCCGATGAAGACCAACTCAAACGGCCGGTAAGAAGTGTGGATCCATAGTTTTCAAGAATGTTGAATCAGCCTCAGTCGTTGTCAACTCCAAATTGTCATGACCAAACCATCGCTTTAAGCTATCACGGGTGTATGGATTTTGATATCATTTTAGTTTTATGAATGACCGAGGGATTAATATAGTGATTGGAATTTGGTCTTGGAATAGCTCTGTTTATATTTTGAAATGGCTCTGTTATAATGACATTCATCCTGTATACATTTTTCCTTGCTAAAATTAAATGGAATTTCATTTTAGATTCATGAGATAATGTTCAGTTTATCCATTGATAGATTTTCATGGTTGAATGGTTTTCGTTTTGATTTGATTTGTTAGTTTGTCTGATTGAGTTAACGAAACTGATGGTTTTCTTTCAATAGAATTTGTTCTGTGTCTACTCTGAATAGGACGTTTTTCATGCTCAATTTAGAATCTGATCGTATTTGGATTTGATTTTGTTTTGGATTCGTATGTTTTGATTGGCAAACAATTTCAATGAGTTTGGTGTTGCGATCTTATGTATGTTGACATATGATACTTCTAGAAGCAGAATACAACTCTGTTGGTTTCAAGTTAAAAAAAAGCGACTTCTGTTTTCGAAAACAATGTTCTCATTTAAATCATTATAAATAATATTCATGCGAATCATGGAATGAAATTATGATTCTTATTAGTGTGTTAAAACTCCGATTAATTGATTTGCTAGTTAGCACCATGGAGTGTTACCAATGTTTGGTTAGAATTTGTAAAGCGAATTGGGTCAACTTCGGTTATAATTCGTTTGAATGGAGCGATCAAAAGTCAATGATCTTAAACGCAGTAATGCAATAACAAATGACGAGGATAATTCTTTGAACTTCTGATACCAATTAATGGATCTATTACAATTTTATTTGAATTGATTTTAGGTACCCGGTTGAGTCATCCCATTAGTGGCATGAATCATTTACTACTTATTAATCTGATTACGCGATTTGAAAGCGATCTTGTTGGATTTGTTACATTATCTCATGTTTAATGATTGCCCACAAGTTAGTTTGATTATATCGATTTCAAAGTGATCAACTGATTTCCTGGCCCCGGTGATTATGATTCTGTAGACACGATTTTGTGGTAACAAAAGAAACATAGTACGCATATCTCTGTATTCATTTGATCAATATTGCTCCTGTTTGATTTTGAATGGTATAATAATTTCAAGTTTAATGATTCGTTTTCAAATAGCTATTGGGTGTTAATTGAATTTGATTCTTTTAAAATATTTTCAATCGATTTTAATGTTGATTACGTGTCTTATTTAGACTAACTTCTGAGAATCGCAATATTTTTTAGCTAGTCTATAGAATTTGATTTTTATCATTTTATTAATAAAGATCAACTGCTTGTCTATGTTTTACCCTTTTGAGGAGTAGAATTAGAATTACACATGGGACATGCTAGACGAGTGGGGAATATTTGTGTCTTTTAGTTTTATTTTAGGTTCTCAGTTTAGTTAAACTTGGGATATCTTCCCAGTTTTATGTAAATAGTTTGATAACTTCTACATGGAGGTTTTACCCTGTAGAAGCTCTTTAAATACTTATTATTTCTGTAATAATGATCATCCTCACTTGTGGGAGAACCGGGCTATGGATTTTTAATACAAGGCAGAATGAGGTTGATGTTACGACTTTTATTTCATCATATCAATCTTTTGTTTATGTTTATGCTTATCAATTTGGCGATTAGTGACTACTTTGCTATCATAGTCTTTTGCAAAGTGATATGATTTAATTAATGTGATCCATGTCGATTTCTTCAATAC
The DNA here is from genome assembly GCA_010110895.2 of Picea sitchensis. Lineage (NCBI taxonomy): Eukaryota > Viridiplantae > Streptophyta > Pinopsida > Pinales > Pinaceae > Picea > Picea sitchensis. The sequence continues at coordinate 10,852 of SNQJ01S0030657.1, read as the reverse complement.
TTAAAATAAAAAAAAAAAATTGTTGATTAGGTTAATGAATGACAAATTTCTCTTCTTCATCAATTGAATTATTTTGTATAAGTCTTTGCATACGGGTTTATCTAGCTGTGAAGATTTATAAATTACAAGATTGTTGTTATTTTTATGTAATGTTGTTTGTCACCGTAATCATACTTTAAAACACTGCGACTGTCGTTCTGAGAAGCTGGATGATTATTGGGTTTTCTCCCTCTGGTCAGCTAAGACAATCATCATGCACAAGAGATATAGACATTTCTCCGAGGGTGGGTTTTATTTATTTTTAGTTAGTTTGTTTAGTATAATTTAAGTAGTTTAATTAGATATATGTTTAGATAGATGTGTAATTAGAATTAGTAATAGTAGTAGTTTAGTTAGTTATGTTTTTGTTTTATTTCTTTTCATAAAAATATAAAATCAACAAAAATATCTTTCTCACATATACGCCATAATGCAAATGAGTTTTTCAAGTTTTATTCAAATGTAAATTGTAGATATTGTATATTTTGTGAATAAGTTATATTTCGTTAGTGGATTCAGAATATTTAGATTAGTTAATTTGTTTAATAGTTAGTTTAATTAGATTAGTTTATTAGTTTGTTTTATTTATTTTTAGTTAGATTAGTTTAGTTTGTTTTAATTGTTATTTTAGTTAGATTGGTTTTGTAGATTAGTTTTATTTTTGTTTCTTGGGACCTTAGATCATTACTTGAACCTTCAAACCCTTGAATTGGTTCATTACAAACATCTTGGGTTATTAGACAACCATGAACCGGTTCCACTCTCGGTTGGCCGGATATTCATTTATGCACGTCAACAAATGACACTAGAAGAGGAGGGCACGAATTTAATTAATGGCGCGAAGCGTTAGCAAAGACTCATCCACCACCCTAATCACTCACACATAGAGACTTCAGAAGCCATTTCCAAATAATATTCCCCTTCAAACAACTTAGCTAGCCCAGGCTATCCACGGATCTGTGGAGCTAGCAACCCCTAATCCTACGGTGTATAAGGGTATGCAGTCAATATCTTATTAGAACACATAGTGCCTTAGCCATTTTGAGGCAACCAAACCATCCATGGGGCCAACCTTTAGTTCGATATCGGAAAACAATTAGGAGAACCTTGATCCTCTTGTGAATCCTTGAATCAATCTTAAATCACTGCTGGCTGGAGGATGCAGGATACCCGCTGCCACCTCATCGTATAGCCCTCTTACGGAGGAGATTAGCCGGCGAAGGAAATTCCCCTTCTCGACCTTCCGCACCCACTACCCAGATGGCAAATCCCGAAGACAATCTGCTTGGGCCGAAGCGGCCGGGATGTATTTGTACCTGGAGCTCGGCATCCTTTACCTAAACACCCGGAGAAATGGCTTCCAAAGTTTGATCCCGACTCAAAGCAGATAGCATTTAAAGACCACATTAAAAGTTTATGTTAGCCGTAAGACTCGCGTGCCGAACATGAAGAGCGTTGTCGTAAGTTTGTTTCCCTTATGCTTTTGAGGTGAAATGCATGGTACTTTTCCCGACAGCCCATGCAATACGTGTCTTGGGAAGAAGTTGGAGTCATACTTTTGGAAAAGAATTAGGAGAGATGGTAAACCCTCCAGGAAGTCCTAGTCATAAGATCTTTCTAGCTTAGGGTGAACCCCAAAAGTCAAAGACTTTGTTGGCGTATTAATTTTTGATTGCTCTCAAAGATGCCTACACCCTTGTGGTGTGCCAATGATCATTTGTCGCGTGTACTTCCTAGACATTCATCTCATTACTGCCAGCAATTACAATTTGATTTAGATTCAGTTTTTCACAATTGCAAGTGTGAAACCACTTCTTTCGTTACTTTTGGATTGTTTGTCTGTTTTTTGGTTGTTTTGCTGAAAGACGCTTGATCATTGTTTTATCACATGACTGCTAAATGTTTTCTCGAACTTATGTCTTGTTTAAACATTTAGATATGATTTGATTCCTAAACCTTGGGCATAAAAGTTATCGGTCTTGTTCTTATCTTATGAAAATCGTCAATAATTTGGTCTTATTGTTTTTATCCTTATTATTGCTTTCACTCATTCATTATATGAAAATCTTTGGATCATAATGTTCTCAAAATATTGGAATGCAAACATTTCAATATGCACCGAATACGTTGGCAAGTTATAAGGTATAATGACAATGGTTTGAAGGTGCATGGGTTAATCATATTTGACTTTACAAATGGAGTCCTTGTGTCAAAATAATAGTCAATGATCATCGTGGATGATGTGGTATGGATATCAGATCTTGTCGTTCTGGTCAAACTATATCAGTAATCAATTGGTGTTATTATCGGTTCTTATCAATCGATCTATTAATCGTCTCATCCCAATCCCACCACCTTCGCAGCATGGAGTTGTTTCGGTCTCAAATTCGAGCATTCAAGCTATTGAAACCCTATCATTTTTCACTTTGTGCATTTAACCATTCAATTTGAACCCTACCATGTACAAAGGTTATGGCTCACATTGTAGAGACGAACCTAGCGGATGCCAAGCACTTTGTTAACATTCGATGAATTATGGGTTAATCATATTTGACTTTACAAATCGATCCTTGGTATATTGTTTGGGAAGCGGATAATACATTGAATGTTCCATAGTCCCGAGCTATGTGTTAGCAGTAAACCTCGTGGTTAAGTGATTGATTGAACGATGGAATTGGAACGATGGATCGATAGTTAATGCTGGGTACTGTGTTTGATTAAACTTAACACTTGGCACATTATTATCGCATGAGGTGTTGATCCTGACTTGGATGAATGGCACGTAGAGGTGATGATCCACCTGTTCGCTGATTGATACGTTGTTTTAAATGATTATGGTTTTAACATCTCTGTACAGGTCATTAATGAAATGCGTGGCGATGGTAATCCCACCACCTTCACACGCATGGAGTTGTTTCCGGTCTCGTCGAGCATTCAAGCTATTGAAACCCTATCATTTTCACTCTGTGCATTGTTCATTCGATGTGAACCCTACCATGTACAAAGGTTATGGCTCCTGTTGTAAGGGCCGAACCTAACGGATGCCAAGCACTGTTAACATTCGATGGTGCATATAGAGACCTTGAAGAGTTTGGGTGGCTTCCATTTATAAGGAAGTTCGATGGTTTTAATATCTCTGTTGCTCGACAATTCACACTGTCATTTGATGGCTACCGAGCCAAAGTTGGAGATCTCCAGCTTGCGATCACCGAACAATCTCTCAGCCTGGCAACTAGCCTGCCTGTCAAGGGACAAAAATGGTCTAAAAGTTACAAGGTAAATGATGTCCCATGGACATTATTATTTCGGTCTCGGACAGTGAATTCGTGCAATAGAGGTTTACCCGTGAAAATGCTGAAACCCCGCTGGTATGATCTCTTGATGATTGTCAAACAATTCGTTACTTGTGAAGGCATGTATGGTTTTGTTTTCGTGTTTCATCTACGTTTGTTAATGGTGTTTATGGGTTTTGAGCTTAGCATGACGCACTATTTGCACCGAAGTTTATTTAAAATGGCTAAGAAGTACAAGCGAAGTCAGGCTGACACTAGCCTCTTCCATGTTGGGTTGATTAAAATGCTTGTTGCTTATGAATTGGGGTTACGACGAGATTCCTGGCACAATTTTCTCAACCGTAATGGTTTTGAGGAATCAAATCCTCTACAGGTCGATAAGCCTATGATATCCGAGAGTAAGTCTACCCCTGTACCCTACAGTGTTTTATTACCCGAACCTAAACCCGACTCACCTATGAATTCGCCTATGGCTGTGACTAAAGTTGCTAAGCCCATAACCACAAAGGCTAGGGTGAAGACTACTGCTAGAAACAAGAAAAATGCAAGAATGATCTCTCGCATGGAGAGAAATAAATCTAAGCCTCCTTCCAAAACAGATCCTATCATGTTAAGTGAGGATTCTGATTCGAGCATTGAGCGTTTTCTCGCCGAAGAAGGCTTCTGTGGTGACGAAACTCCTCACGATTTCGTTGAGAACTTGCCTCCTTGTCTGCAAGGTAACCCTGACTTTCCGGGTATTAAGCCACCTT
>SNQJ01S0030656.1:44851-59058 GCA_010110895.2 Picea sitchensis | reverse complement strand
TGTGTCATTATTGTAAATCCTTCAATCATATCCCAAGTTGTTCTTAAGGGGGGATGTTAGGAAATTTAGACACTTAGGAGTTAGTTAATATCTACTTGGTCTAATATGTCGTTAGGTAAAAGTGTGTTTCTTTAGTATGCACTAGTATGCATTTGTAGTTAGGCAATCCGAAGGTCATGATATGTTCCCGACATAGAGTGATCCGACGGTTCATACTCTCCTCGATCTTAATGACCATTGATCCATGGATTAACACCCGATTGGTCCATGATCTCTATTTAAAGAGCATGGAGGGTCATTTGCCGATGATCGATTGTGAGAAACTCTCTTGTAAAATATCTCTGTAATCGTTTTCTTTGCATTAATAAACTTCTCCAAGTGGCCGCATTGGCTGGGGCCGTGGATGTTTCCCCGTAGGGGTTTTACCACGTGAAAACATCGGTGTGCTGATCTTTGATTTGGTTATGTGAGTGGTTACTGAAGGTGTTCGTCCTCTGTTGGAATACTTGTGTTGTCGAACAACTCTTTCTTGGCTATGGATGGTGCTTCGTAGAGTGAATTGAGTTCATTGTCGACCTGCTGGATCTGATCGAACTTTTCCTATTTCTCTATGGCGTCCATTGTAACCATAAATTCCTCATTGAGCACATGAATCTGAGTGCGCACTTCCTCCAGGACTTGATTCCGTTGAGTGATGATGCCCATCTAATCGCTGACTTCCTTGACGATTTTGATGCAGTCCCTTGTTTTCTTATGTAGTGCTACTCGGGCATTGTTTCCTTGCAGTATGATCTTCTGCGTTTGTTCCTGCAGTTGCCAAGGTTGTTGTTCTTCTTCTTGCTAGACTTGTTCTAACTTTTCTTGTATCTTCTCTATGCATATCACGAGTTGTGTCCATGCCGCTTGTAACAGCTCAATCTGTTGCTCTGGTTCTTTTATCTCGCTGGCTTCTGGTAGGTCGAGCGTAACTCTCTGAATCTCTGGCCAGACTTCTGCAAGTTTTTCCTGCACTTTTTCCAGTTTTCTCTGGTCTAGGAGTCGATCACATTTTCCCTTCGTTCTATATGTTTGATCATCTAACTTTTCTTTTCTGGCGAGCTCGGCTGAGCTCTTGACATCCTGGAGCCTTTGCTCTAGTTGGTCTATGGAGGCTTTGATTAGTCCGAACAACTATGATGTCAGCCACTGTACCAGGTTGGTGGCTGACGGAGCTGCATTAGTGGGTGCTCTTGTTTGTAAAGGGATTTCGTTGGCCGTTGAGTGGTCCGAACAGGTTTCTACTTCCTCTTTCGTTGGTGGCACTAGTGCAATCCTCAATCTTAGATATTCGGGCAGAAGTGTCAAAACCTTTGTTCTGGTTATGTAGAGTTGCATCAAGTCTGCACATTGTTGGGGGTTCTGGAGGACTTGCTCCATTTTCACTCACATAGTTGTCGTATCCTGGTCCATTGTTGAGTCTGGCTCACTGGGTGCATCTGGTATCTCCATGTCCTCCGATACTTCTGCATCATGCATCGTGATTTCTTGGGAATCCTCACCCTTGGGTGGTGAGGTGATTTGTTGGTTACGGTCAGATTCCATCTCTTCTCTACTTCTGTCGGCTTGTTCCTATGCAGAAGACTCTGGTTTTTGTTCCTACATGATTGGATTCAGAACATCTAGCATCATACTTTTCTCCGAGACTTTGGGGTCGAGGTTGAGGATTTCTAAGCTGGGCTTGGGGGATTTTCTGGTTGTCTGGTTGGGTTGCATCTTCTCTAAGGTTTTGGTTTGATTTGGATGGTGGTGAGGATATTTGGTAGTTGGAGTGGTGGTGGAGGATGCTCAATGACGATTGTTGACGGGATTATTTCAGGGTTTGGGTCATCTTGGATGTCAATGATAGTGGTGTCTTTGGTCATGGCATAGGTCGAGGGAGCGACAAATGTGAGGGGTTGTGGGTTCAGGGGTTTGTTCGGAGAGACCCCCATTCAGGGACATTTCTCCATCGGTTTGGTCGTAAGTATAGCACCCAACATCTAGTTGATCTGCACACCTGATAGCACGACATTGGTTGGAAACTATGGGAGGGGTGGTATTTTCCTCCACTCCAACTACAGTGTTTCTTCTTCCTCCTTGGAGTCGGTCTATGGTAGAGAGTATAGATTTTTCTGCTCGGGGCCTAAGCTCAGTCCCTCTGCTGCTTCCCTGGCTTTTTTCTTACTTAGCTTGACTGGAAAAATGTAATTCATTCCTGATTTGCATGGGCCGCATTTAACTCCAGGTCATGGCATGACCTCCTTTTCGAATGCTTCCTCGTCCAGATAGAATGGTAGAAGTCCTATATGGAAATGTTCCTGACTGGCATGTCTTGGCCAGACACATGTGTTGTGTCGGTTCATGCTAAAGACGATATTCCTTGTGTTGTTATGGAGGATATCCTGCGGGATACACAGATGTTGTGTTGCATCTATCATAGCATTATACCATTTGGTGAATGTTGCGTTGTTGAGTGTTGTGTTCTCCAAGTTTGGTCTAGACTGCCATGGCTCAAACATCTTCGCCAGGAACCCTTTATCCAGTATTGTTAGTTGTCTACCCACCGGTGACTTCCATTTGAGCATTGCGAATGCCACAAGTAGGTATCCATAGGTAAAGGTGCCTCCTTTCTCCTATGCCTCTTCGCACATGACTAGTAGTTTCTCCACCAGGAAACTACACCAGTTGAACACTGCTCCCTGATTGCAGAAGTCGGCAACTGATAGTGCATCTAAAGTGCATTCTCCCTTATAATAGGACCTCATAACCTTGTTGGCTATGACATAGCATCTAGTCCGGACTGTTTCAAGCAGATTTGTCTCAATGATTGGTGTGCGTCCTCCTCGCTTGGTGTTAAACTTCTCGTACAGGCTAAGCTTGCCTTTCTTCTTCCCATTCTTCATGAGGCCTTGAAATCCCTTCGACACATCCTCTCCTTCAGAGGATAGTCCAGTAAGTTGTTGGATATCTTGTGCATGGATTGGATATTTATTATCCAACCATAGGCTTATGGTGTGCCCTCTACTTATCAGGAACTTCATGCAACGTGCAATTTCTCTTGTGGTGCGAAAGAATGGTAATTCTCTGAGGTTCATGATGGTGGATTTAAAGAGATTGATGAACTCCTTTTTCAGTATAAAGTGCATATATCCGGTTCCATTCGAGGCTAACTCCCAAAAGACGTCTAGATGCATCTGTCGGAACAACGTTGAGACTGTGAGGTCAAGGTCGAGCAACTTAACATGCTCTACCTTCCCTTTGAGGTTACCTACGATCTCGAGCCGGGGGTCGCATAGCTCATCTGGTACTATTTCTTTTGTCATGTCGCTTCGGCTTGTTGTGGCTCTCGACATTCTAACTTGTGTGGTAGATAAGAGCCAGGATATGTCTTCGGATTTTGGAATGGTCCCAACTGGTTCGCACTACTAAGTGTGGAGATGACTATGCTCATTTTTAGAAACAATACATTCTCGACTGAGTTATGAGTTTTTTATGTCGGGATTAATGGGTAAGTTTTAGCAATAACTTCTACTTATCATGACCGTATAGATGCAACAAGGTGTGAATTGTCCGACGGGACAGTTTGATCAAGGGAAATCTGATTGGGCAATCTTGGTATTTACTTGTCTGAGTGGAATAGGGACTTGGCCGAATTGAGGCCTTTTTGTTTAACGGGTACATGTCCCGGTGTGAAGTTTGATGGAATATTGGCATAATGAGGCTTTATGGCATAATGGACGACAGTCAGAGTATGGGAATGTCAGTAAACAATGTGACTAGACAAGGTTTGCGTGGCCTTTAACTCATATTGGATTTAGGTGCGTGGCCCCTCCGACCACAAAGGTTGTCCCCGTTATTTTTTATGACTGTCATTAGTGGAATTTTCATACTTCGGGTTTTCTACTGCTATGTCTTCAGCCCTGTATCAACCAACACTTAAACAAAACAATTGAACTATGTGTTATGGTTCAACAATGCGCACATGGACATTATTAATGGAATTTACAAAATTTTTAGAAAGAAAAATGACACTCAAATCTAACTATTGTACAAGCTCTGTTGGATTGGAGTGATTGCCCTTCTTCTCAGTTTCGAGAGTGGTAGGGCTTCAGGAGAGTTCCATTCACCCATCCCGGTTGTAGTACACCATCCAATTGTGCAATTCAGACTACTCCTGATGGTTGGATCTCCGCAATGATGAAGGGTCCCAACCAGTGCATACATAGCTTTCCAGGGTGCATCTAGTATCGACTGTCGCAAAGTAACACCTTGTCCCCTTTTGTAAATACCTTAGTTTTAATGTGGCGGTCATGCCAAGATTTTTGTATTTCCTTTTCAACTAACTGATGGAAGTCTGTCAGGAATCTGGTTTCTTTGAGTTCTTGTAGCTCCACAAGTATTTGCGCCACTTATTCTTCGTCTGTCGTACGTGTGGCTTGTGAAATATATAGGCTTGGGGTATTTAACTCTGTGGGAACCACTTCCTCTTTTCCATAAACCAACTAGAACAGTGTGTATCTGTGGAGTTTCTTTATGGTTGTCCTGTAATCCCATAGTATCATTGGAACTCTATCATCCTAGTCCTCTCGGTTTGCGCAACAGACTTTTGTTAGTCCTTTTCCAGGATTTTGTTGAAGGCTTCGACTATTCTGTTGACCTACGGGTGATATGGACTGCTCTTGTGATGTTGAATCAAAAATTATTTGGTAAGTGTTGCTATAGTGATGTTAATGAAGTGATCTCCTTGATCACTGGTTAGGCTTCTGGGACAACCAAAGTGAGTAATGATATTCTTGAAAATGAACTTGGCAGTCATATCCGTCGAACAGTCCTGTACCACTGCTGCTTCGGCCCAACGATTAAGGTATTCGGTTGTGGTAATGATGTATCTTGCATTAAAATGTTTGGATGTGGGGTTGATTGGCCCAATGAAGTCAACTTCCCATTTCTGAAATGCCTGTAGAGATCTAAGTGGTTGTAGTGGTAATTCATCTCGGCGTGACGGCTTGCCCACCCATTGACAAACATCACATGATATAGCGTATTCTTTTGCATCCTTGAAAAGTGTTTCCCACCAAATTCCAAAGTCCTGCATGTAGAACTTTATGTGATGTTTCCCTTACTCCCACGTGTCCTCCTGCAATTCCGCTATGGCATTCCCAGAGTATATCCCGCTTTTCATGATCTAGGACACATCGTCTGAGGATGATGTCTAGCCCTAGTTTATATAATTGCCCAATAATCAACTGACAATCTATTGCTCTGATGACCATATGGAGTTTCTGGGTTGCGGAATATGTTTCACGATAGGCTCCTATACCGAGAAAGATTTCTATATCCTATAGATATTCTAGTATGGCCTCGATCCTTAACAAGTCTGCATTTGGGAGTTGGTCATCCAATACTCCGCCACTTTCTCCTGACTCTAGTATGGATAAATGGTCAGGTCTGATGTTGCATCATCCTGGCTTAATGATGACTTCAAAAGAAAATTCCTAAAATAACAACAACCATATGCAAATTCTTCCTTCCAATATAGGTTTTTTAACTAGGTATTTTAATGTTGAATGATCAGTAAAGAATTTGAAAGGAGATCCTAACAGATAATATCTAAATTTCTGTAAAGTGTATATCATTTCTAATCCTCCCCGTTCTATATTTGTGTAGTTGCGCTCTGCTTGCGATAGCTTTCGAATCACAAAGTAAATAGGGTGATCCATAGCTCAATCTCCAAGCTGTGCTAAGATAGCTCCTAAGGCGATTCCTGAAGCATCCATATGGACGTGAAATTCCTTATCCCAGTTTGGGAATATCAAAATCGGTGTTGTGATGAGTTTCTCCTTAAGTGTTTTGAATGCTTTGTCTCACTCAAGAGTCCATTGGAACATTTCATCCTTTTTCAGGAGGTTTTCCAGAGGTGCAGTAATGTTGGCATATCTTCGGATGAACCTGCGATAGTAACCTATGTGTCCGAGTGTGGAGCACAACTGTTTAGCACTCGTATGTGGAGGCATATTCATAATGACCGCAACTTTGGCTGGGTACACCAATACTCCTTCTCGGTAGTCTATGTGGCCTAATATATTTCTGTGTGGCACAAAGAAGATACACTTCCTGATATTTAGTGAGATTTGCATCTCTCTGCATCTGTCGAACATTATCATTAACAGTGCTACATGTTCCTTCAACATGTTATATATTGTCCAATCATCCATATAGACTTATATGAACTTTTGAATGAACTCTCTAAAGGATCCTATCACAATCCTGGAGAAAATTGTAGGGGCATTCTTTAAACCAAATGGCATCACATTGTATGCAAAAGATCCCCATTCAATAAGGAAGGTGGTTTTCCTCTTGTCCTCTTCAGCAATCCTAACTTGATGGTATCCTGAAAATCCGTCTGTAAATGAGTATGCTTCCTTCCCTGCAACATGTTCTAGGACCTCATCGGTGAAGGGTGTTGGGAAAGGGTCATGCATACAAGTCGATTTGAGGATTCTATAGTCCACACAGACTCTAATATCCTCAGTTTCTCTCTTGTTTTGAATGACTATCGGGTTGAGCCATTCTACTTCTTCTACTGGAAAAATGAGACCGACTTCTAGAATTTTATCAATATCCTTCTTAAATTTCTCTTTTACTCTCAGGTTAATATGGTATGGCCTATGTCTGATAGGCTTGGATCCTAGTTTTAATTCTATCTTCATTTCTCCCATAACTCCTTTGATCCCCTTCAATTCTAAAAAAGTCTTTGGGAACAAATCTTCGTATTCCCGCAGCAAACTCTGTATTTCCTGACTGGTTTGCTCGTCCCAGTAATCACCCACCAAATCTATTTTGGGTTGCTCTTGAGTCCCTAGGTTGAGCCTCTACAGTTTTAATGGGTGATTGTAGGAGCTATCAGTCTATATAGGTATGGTTTTTTGGATTTCTATGTTCCCCTCGGTCTCTTTCATGGCTAGGTTTCTTAGTTCTTCTAATTCACCTAGGCTTTCTGAAGCTTTTCTAATCTGATAGCATTCTATGGGATTTTCGATCAAGGGTAAGTGGAGTTTAGTCTGAAGTTCTTGGGTATGCTTGGGACACACTACAAAGTATGATATCTTATCATGATTGGATGTAAAAATAAGTTCTCTAATCTTTTGTAGGACTAGTTCAAGCTCAGGGTACTTACTTGTAAAGGAAAAGTCTTTGCAAAATTGAGCTGCCAGTGTTTTCCAATCACTGGTCTGTCTTCTGGTTTTCTCATGTATGAACAAATATTCTAGGATTGGGCCTAGAGAATAGGGAAATAATTGAATCCAAAGGTGAGAGGGTATCTCCGCAGCCTGCCACTGTGTCACGCACTGTTGAATGTTTATTCTAGGGTCCGATTCCCCATTGAACGGTTGCACAACTTGGAGATCTGTCTATGTTTCTGATTCCAGCTGCTCTTTGTGCCCGAACCTGTACTAGATATCTTTCTTCACCTCATCCCAATTTCTAAGTGCATATTTATGTGTGGACCACCATCTGGAAGGGGTGTTTTGAAAAGCCATATCTAGTATCGAGATTCTTTGATCTTCTCCCACAGTTTCTTGCATATACTGCAAAAATTTGTCTAGATATGAGGTGCCATCGTATACTGGGTGTCTCCTAACCTCGGTCCCAATCCATCTAGTCATTCTGACAGTTTCACATCTTCTTGAGAATCTTTCGTACGAACCTTGCCGCCAACTATCAATAGCTAGTTCTGAATCTTCGTCTACTGACTGTATACTTCGCCAGCTTACTGATCCATCCACAGTTGGGTTTATATAATCATTTCTTTTCCCAGCTATTATGGTGTACAACTAGTCTAGGTATTCTCCTTCCATATTATTGTTCATTGGTTCTGTGTACCTCGGTCCTACATATGGGTCCAAAGGTTGAACTACCTTGATTCCCTCAGCTTCAAAAGTCATGGTGTCTTCCTTTAAGTCAATTACTGCATAGTTTTTGTAGGCCCAATCGATGCCAAGTAGCACAGGGTAGAGGTCCTTGTCTCCCATGATCTCAGTGACCTAAAATTCAACCACTATTTTTACTCTTGCTACATCAATTTCCACGTTCTCCCATCTTCTTATGGGAAAGATAAAGTATTGGTTTTCCATTCTTAACTGAATTGGGGAATATGTCAGTCTTGGTTTTCCCAAGTCTTCCCAGGTCTTCTTGGGTAGAATGTTCACATCTGACTCTAGGTCCAACATGACGTCCTTAATTTCAAAGTCATCTAATTGGGCTATCAGTCAGAATTATTTTCCCGATCTTACTTTTCTTCATTTCACTCTCTGAGTACTCTTCTGAGGAAGGTTAGCTCAAATCTTTTCTTCTAAAGTTTCTTCATTCCCTAAGACTAGATATAGTGCATTGCGCAATTTCTCTGTCAGTTGATCATTCCCCATATTGTCAGAAAACAATTGAAACTAGAGTTCAACTGTATTTTGAGGTTGCTTAGGTTGTCTTGGTATGCCTACAGGGTTTCTGGGTGCAGGGGGTGAAGCAAGTACTTGTGCTACTTTAGGATATACAACCAGATGAGGGGGATCCTCTTGCATTTCACAACTAGGAATGTTTTGGACGACTTCTATGGAATCTTTAAAGAACAATGTTTGCTTTAGGGGGTCATATATGTCTCCCTTAGGTGCTTCTTTCTGAATCTAAGGTAGAGTATCAACATCATCTCCTATCTTTGCTCCTCCTCGAGTAACGATATTGAGGTTGGGCCATTGTCCCTTGGAGATCCTCTTGATCTCTGAACTAATGAGGTTAGTTCCTCTTTTCCGCACCCTATATTCCCATTTTGCAATTAGATTTGGGCAGTCTTCGGTTGCATGTTCGTTGGTTCTATAGTAATAAAACCATGGATTCCTTGGATGAGGACAATATCTAGCCAAGAGACCCTATTCATCACAGTTGTAACATCTTCTCGATCCTCTTCCTCCAGTTCTTCCTCCTCTGAAGTCTCCTCCAGCTCCACCTCCTCGACCTCGTCCTGGTCCCTGAGGGTTCTCATTTACCCTGAATGTTGTTCTTTCGAGCCTATCTGCAAGTGCATCCAACACCCTAAATTGATTGGTAGTATGCGTGGTAGATGCAGAAAACTCACAGTGGATTGTGTTTGGTACCGTCGAATATTTCTGCATGATGGGGCACTGTCTCGGTCCATGGTCATGGGTTCGAAAAATCTCACAATATTGTGTTGTTCGTGCTGCTTGTCCTCCTGGGAAAGCGTGATATGGCATGGGGTGATGGAATGGTAGGTTCGTCGATACTTGTGAAACACCTCTTGTAGGTCCTGGTGGGGTTATCATCAGGTTCTGAGGAGGTCCCATTCCTCTCACTCGCAGACATTTAGTCACTAAATGACCTTCCATATAGCATCTAGTGCACCAAACCTGTGGTCGTCCTGGTCTAGGTATTGTCACCTCCTGAACATTTCTGTAAGTGATGATATCTTCCCTTGTAGTTGTGATAAATTCACATCTACTGGGGGTCAGGTTACTCTCAAGATCCTAGGGTATCCTTCCATGGATTCAATCTTCATTGATTGTTCCAAGGCTTCTGTTAACGTGGCTATTCGTTGTTGTGTTAGCGGAATCCGAGTCAAGGGTAACAGTCCCTGAATGTACCACTCTCTTTGATGTTCTTCATGGATTGGGTCTGCCAACCTCCCTATGGAATCTTTTAACTTTTGGTTGTACTCCCAAGCTATTTTTCCTTCCCTCTGCTGGATCACGCACAACTCAGATAGAGCCTATTGTTTCGACTGAGGCAGTTTGAACTCTACTATGAACCTCATCTGTACCTGTTCAAGTGTGAATGCTTGACCTTGCATCCCTGACACTCCTAGTCTGTAATTTGACCAACTTGTTCACATCTGGTGTCCCTCTGGATCTCTAGATGGCTTCACATAAGAACTAGTGTTGTTCAATGTCTTCATCTCCCTTACCCCAAAATTCTGGGTATCGAGCAATCGACCCTCCTACATGGTTGGCCATTGTTGATCCTATTGTTCATATCAGTATGAACCCTAACAATCCTTCTTGCGATATACCAGGGGATCCCAATATCCTCCCTATGCTCGCACTTCCGAGTTGTAATTGGTTAGCTAATTGTACTGGAATAGACTTTGCATGATAAGGTAGTGTCAAACTTACTTCTTGTATAGAAGGCACTTGGGGTATGGGTGATTTGGGGATGGCATCACTGGCTTCAGCGAGGATTACTTTGATCTGGGGGGTCTCGTTATCTTCCACTTGAATTATCTCTTCGGCTGGATTCTCGATCTCTCCTGTTATCGGGGCTGAATCTTCTCTTTCTCCTCCAAGATTCATTTCGACTTCATCCTCTCTTACATCTGCGCTTTCTCCTTCTCATCCCATCTCCTGGGGACTTCTTTCTCTCCTTGCTTCTCTCTCGTTTAATCTTTGACTGGCCAGTCATTCCTGTCTTCTCATCCTCTGCAGTTGTTCCATCTTAATTTCTTCTATTTCTCCTTATCCTCCTTCTCTCCTCAACTTTTCAGACTATCTTGAAACTTTCTTGATCTTTCTACACCACCACTTCTCAACTATGGTGTCTCTCTTCAAGGCTCGCTCATCTTTTGAATCCATTTCTTGTTGTTTTCCTCCCATTTGTCAAATAACCCTTCCCCTTTCTCATGCCATGACTCTCACCCCATCTCACCCCACCCCAAGCGAGGGTGTTTACGATGCCATCTTGGTCGGGGACATAATCAACATCCATACCACCACCAATAAGGCTTTAATCCACAGGGGGATATCTATTAAAGGTCTTCCCCTTGAGCCTTTCTTGAAAATTTCTTCTTCACGCGAGAAAGACTGGTGGTTCTCAGCTGCAAATTCAATTATGTGTCCTTCTATCATGGTAGTGACCGAGAAATCTACGGCCCGCATGACTGGGAAATCCAGCCTATGGAGTGTTGCTAACTTGCTGGTATCCCACACGCATATCTTCTTGACCTTTCCCTAGAACTCTGGAGCTTCTTGGAGCCTCTTGATCTAGTGAAAAAATTCTTCAAGGAATTTAACCCATAAAATATCGTACTGGTCGCTTGATCTTTCTGAGTAAAATATCGCTTCCAAAGTAGTTCCCACCAATTTTCTTCTTAGTTCCCCTTCTTTCCATATGAAGGCATTACAGTTTATTTCCCACCATTTCTCAATGCCAGATCTATGGATCGGCGGTAGCATTCTTCCTACAGGTTCCATTTTAATACGGGTCCCGACAACGGAACCATTTTGTTGGCACGAATTTGGTCAAACCAGGGTTCTTCTCAGGTTACCAACAAAAGGCACAGTGTAGTCTAGAGTGCTGGCATTTTCATCCCCTTTGAAGAGAAGAAGTATCACCTGAAGAGATGCTCAGACAGATAGATAGGGAAGGGTAGGGAGAAGACTAAGGAAGATCCATAGAGCATTCAGAACTCACTGTTGTTCTTACACAATCAACATTATCATATCGAAAACATCTAAAAGAAAGAACCAAACCTACTTACGTTATGAAAAACAATTAACCATAGAAACATTAGAAAGAACTCATAAACCATAAAGGAATAATGTAATGCATAAGTAACATACAAGGACACATCATATTTTGAAAATTTGGTTCTTCATATTAACTTCCGGATCTTTCCTTTATTATAGACTCAAAACTACATAGAGATGTTCAGTACAGACTCTAGGTTGTCTCTTACATTGAGTTTTGCTAGCTAATCCCAAAACCTTGGATGACTCTGATAGACATGATAGCAGCCCAATACACCAACTCGAATCCAACCAATCGACCGTTTGGTTGAACAATAATAACAGCCTGCTATACCAACTCGACTCCAACCCTCTTACAATTATCTTCAACCCTATGTATAGTTGGGTTATGTCTGTATGTTCAGCTTGCTCTCTTTCTTGTTTTGTTGCAACTGTTTGTTGCTTAGCTGGTGTTGTGATAGATCCCACAACTTCTTTTTGTTATTCATTTCTTTCAACCTCTGATGAAGTTTGCGCAACTCATGCTTAATCAAAACTTGCGCAATTCTTTCCCAAAAATGAAGGGACCAACACGCCCAACGACCTTTAATGAATAAGAAAAGAAGCAGAAAATATTTGTGGACATATCCCTAGGGGGGTGAACCACAATAAAACTATGTGTGCAATGTGTTTTAATGTTTTACTATTTCTACAGTTATGATTGAATGGTTAGATAGATGAATGGATGGTTTATTTACAATGTGAAATAGAATAAATATGCACATGAATAAATGATTGAATGAATCTGATGAATACTGTAATCGAATGCATACTTAGAAATAAGAAGTAGAAAGAACATCCCCCAATCCCTTCCATTAATGTAGACACCTGCGTCCTGCAATCACCCATAAACCATCTCAGGTGAGACTGTGTTGTGAACTCTGCATCATGTAGCCTTCTGGTTTACCATAAGGGATGATGGTGATAAGGGTTTTTTTGGATATTAAGGTAGAAAATGGGTCAACCTATAAGTCCAAAAAATGGTTATGTTTCCATCTAGAAATCATAAGGAGAGCTAGGAAGGGGTTTGGTGAAGAATATGCAGTGGTAGAAAGGGATGTTCATGCCATGGAATCCTACAAAGAAAGATATTGAAACATGGTTAGAGATAGATCAATTGGAGTTCACGCAGAAAGACAATAAGGGTGCTAGATATACATCGCGCCAGTACCTGTAGAGGTATGCATTTACTGATTTGCATGAAGCATATTTTTGTTTCTTTCCATAGTTATTACAGGAGTGGTTGTTAATATTGAAGGATACCCATCCGACTAACTATATTAGGCCAGTAGTGTGGACTATTGAAAATATTGTGAAGTTGGAAAGATACAATAATAAATTCACACGCGTAGTGGATTTTTGGTTAGACAACATCATTGTTGGATTTATCACTCAGTTTGTAGTAGATACAATGAAGCCATACACTTCTATAGAACAATATTTCTTGAAGGGACCTAGAGGGACGTATATTAGGTCTCTTTACACATTGATCAAGATATTATTACATGATAAAGGAATGATGACCATGGAATCAAACAACTACATCACTCTGCATGCATGGGGGAGTTGGGGGAAGCACTAAGGAAGATATCATAAATGGAGAAGGATATAGAGAATAGCAAGATAAATGAAGTAATGGAATCCATCATGATGGATGATGAGTAGACCAAGGAAATCATAAGGAATGTAGGTGTGACGCATAGCGGACGACCCTACCATTATAGGATGAATGATAAGAAGAGGGTTGTAGTGGAGTGAGAGAGCTTGGATAGTGATGAGGAAGAGGTAGAGGATCTATGCACCATGTGGAAGATTGAGGATATCTTGTGCACCACATATGAAGTAAAAACCAAAGGTCATGGGTCCGACGCAGAAGAAGGATCTCTATTCTAGATCCAAATTAGTGTGGAACCCACAAACCCATGTGTGACTAACACAATTGAAGAAGAAAAAGTAGTTAATCAGTAAGTGATTAGCGATAGAAGAATTTTTTCAAGATGTGGGTCTAGTAGCAGAAGTGAAAGTTCAACAAGTAGCGGTCAAGTCTCTACACCGAGCAGAGGTGGTAGTTCATAAAATTTCACAATGGCAAGGAAATATCCAACTATCAGGTTTCCATAGTTCTGAGGGGACGGGATACATGATCCATAAAATCATTTGTTCATATGCGAGAAGATATGGGTAGCAAATGATATTATAGACGAGCATACAAAGGTTGTGCAATTGGCAATCACTTTTAGAGACTGTGCATTATATTGGTACATGGGTCTCTCAAAAAATAACCCAACAGGAACACCTACAATTGTAGCAGATGTGAAGAGGTGGTTAATAAATGAATTTGAAAAACCTAGTTTAAAAAACTAGTTTATGAATGAAATGATAGAGATCAAGAAAAAACCAAGAGAATCAGTCTGGGAAGTGGTGTTAAGGTTTAATATATTATTAGAGTTCTTTGCATTTCACTAGATAACAATAACATAAGATAGGATCATTGAGAAATACATAATCACAAGAGACACATCATTTATCCTGGGAAACCCTCATGGGGGAGAAAACCCAACAAAACTTCCTTATTATAGATAGCCAATACAATGCCAAGAGATAACTCAAACAAATACA